>SNQJ01S0159393.1:13181-35046 GCA_010110895.2 Picea sitchensis | reverse complement strand
TGTTTGGTTTTCATTTTCACTTCGGATGTAACTCGAGTAGCATGCATTTTGCTTTGTTAGACAGTAGTTTCCCTGCGTGCTTAGAACAGTTAGGTTGTAGTTAGAACAAAAGGAGCTCCTGGTACCATTTAGTAGCATAATACTCTGTTTTCCTGTAGATAGCATTAGATTTGTTTTGGATGCTAAGAATGAATGCAGTTTCGACAATACCCTGTGTGTCATGACTTAAACGAAAATGCTGATGGTAGATGGTTGAACATAGAGGTAGAATGATTTTGTAGAACTACGCTTTTGAATAGAAATAACAGTACCAGCATCGAAGTACAAGACTGTTTTTCTGTTGATGATTTAGATAGGAAATGCTCAGTTTTAAGTTAGTCATTAAAATTCAAGTTCCCAGAATAGGTGTGTGTTTTATTCGTAGGATAGCATTCAAATAAAGACTAGATGCTTGCTTGCACATACTGTGTATCAGCTCGAAGTTTACCAACCCTAGTTTGACAATTTAGTGTTTCAGGTCACTTAAAAGCTTCAATTTAGCAGCCTGACAAGCTGGTACTTGCTGAGAGCACCAACTCTCTGTTTTCTCTAGCACCCACTAGAAGGAAGCACCAACTCCTTGATTTCTCTAGCACCAACTAGAAGGAAGCACCAACTTCCTGTGTTCAAACACCCACTTGAACATCTGAGGACACCAGTGCTCCCTAGCACCTCCCAACCACCTTGAATTATAAATTATTTGTTACTAAAACTTATTACAGTGATATAAAGTTGTTCAATAGCTTACCGGCCTTGTCATTGTTCTGTTACACTGCACTGCCCTGTCTGCATCAGTGTCTTCTACACACACACCTTGCACTTCATGTTCTTCTACCTTTTATGCTCTTTGTGCCATATCCTTTCAATGCAACATTCCTCTATTGTGCATTTCTTCTCCTGCGCTCTGCATCCTTGCACACCCCTTCAATTCTCCTACACAGTGACAACCCTATCCCTTATTTGTTCAAAATTCTTATAGTCTCTGTTTTCTTTATGCATGCAATATTCCCAATGTCTATGAATGCTCACTGCATGCCAAATTCCTCCACATTTCGAGTGCTCTGCCTCATCATCATCGTAACTCTTCAACTTCTTTGGCAGTTTTTCCCATGCGTTCAACATCACTGGGTGTTCTGTCTAGATTTCTCAGCTTCTCTGGAAGTTGAGGCTCTTCGTCTTCTCTGTCTTCGACGATCTTATCCTCTCTATTTTCAGCTACAGACTTCAATGCTCATCCACTTGTCAATCCATCTAAGAGTTGTCTTCCTTTACTGGATGAAGCTTGGAGACTCTTTAGCTCCTCTGGCGATCACACAGAAGTCTCTTCGAATATTCTGGCAGAAACCATCAATGGTTTCTAGCAGTTACACTGTGAAGCACAACATTATCCCTCTGATCATACTTAGATTCACCTGCACCATTGGATTGGCTCCACGGGATCTTGCACTCATTTCAGCATTTCGGCATTCAGCAATTCGGCATTCGTGTGATCGAGTGTCTCAACACTCCCATACGTGATCTTCGAAGCTCCGATACAGATCTTTTTCTGGGCTAGCTCCTTCCTCTATATGACCATGGCCATGACCAAGCTCTTATGTATAAAGTGCTTTTCACGAATTCACGTTTCGTGATTCTAGAGATGAGGCGTCTCAACTCTCGAAGTCGCGATCTCTGAAACCTCGAAATGGAGCTTATCTTGACTGACTCCTTCCCTTCTTGTGACCATCGGTCGTGACCATAGACTGTGCCAAAAAGGCGCTTCATATTTCATGAGTTTCCACATCATGCTCCGTTGACCCCAAGTCAACGAAATTCCAATTGCTTTCCACTTGTCCTATGATTCGATGGTTCAGATCTGATCTTGAATTGATGGCTGCGATTAACTTGCGATTTTGCATCTCGCGAGTTCTTCGATGGAGGTTCTTGTCACTCCGACTTGTGATAGGCGATATTCTGAAATGAAGTTCGATCGACTGTCTAGATCACACCTTGATCTGACGGCTGTGATTAACTCGTGATATCACATCTCGTGAGTTCTTAGATGGAGATTCTTGTCACTCCAAGTCGCGATACGTGAAACCCCAAAATGGAGTCTTTGACATGCTTTGATCTTCTGCCACGTGTCCCTCTTGGATTAACAGTCAATATTTTATCGTGATCTCACATCTCGTGAGTTTGAATCTCTTTCCTTTAAATTTCACGACTTGTGAAACTCCGAAGTGGAGTCTTTGTGGTGCTCTGATCTTTCACCATGCGTCCTCTTGATCAACGGTCAAGATCTTGTCATGATTTCACATATCACGATCTCAACATTCCTATAGTATTGTCTCTTGACTCTCCAAGTTGCAAGTCGCAAAACCCCGAAGTGATGTAATCCTGCTGACGTCACACATGGATTGACACATGTCGAATAACTTCCACGTGTCACTCTGATTCGTGACTTACATGAGCTTGAAATGTCAAATCAGTTTGACACTTGTCATTGCCTGGTTGTGCCACATGTTCTTAGCTGATGCAATTTGCTGACATGAGTCAGATCAATGGTCTAGATGTGATCTTGATTCAACGACTCAGATCATATCGCGATTTCGCATATCGCGATTTCGACAGTCTTGTGGTATTGTTTCTTGCCTCTCTATGTCATGATTCACGAACTCGCCTCACCTTGCACTTTTAAAGATCATGAAGATTCTCCTGGATCCTACGATGGTCAGTCCTCATGCTCAGATCTAACACTCGAGATCTATCCTCCATATCTACGCGCTCTTCTTGTCTACATTGAGATTTGACAGCCATCAGGAATTCTGAATTGTTGATCCAACGATCACTGTTGCTGCTCCTCCTCAATTATCACTGTGCTGCTGATCATTGTTGTTGTACTTGCCATCAATGACAAGCATACACTGCCTGTAAAAACATGCCAACACCACCCTGACATCTTCCTTTCCAAAAATATGACCCAAGTACTCGACTTCTGAGGCTACGAAATCAAATTTAGACTATTTGAGGAAAATTTGGTGCTAAGAGAGTAGATGAAGAACTTCATCCACGTGAGAAAGATAGGTTGTCCATATTTTACTATATATGAGAATATCATCAAAGAAAACTAAGACAAAATTATGGAGAAAAGGATGGAAGACATGATTCATGAGGATTTGGAAAGTGGAAAGATCATTACACAAGCCAAAGGGCATGAACAATAACTCATAGTGGTCCTCATGATTTTGAAATGCAATATTATGGATTTCCACCTCTTTCATACATATCTTGTGGTAGCCAGAACAAAGATCAAGTTTAGTAAATAACTAGGCACCACTTAATTCATCCAAGAGATCATCAATGAAAGGAATGGGAAACTTGTCTTTCATGGTGACTTTGATGAGGGCGTGAAATTTAGGACACATGCGCCAAGATCCTTCTTTCTTACGTACCATGAACATAGGAGAATAATAGGGGCTAGTACTACGACGAATAACGTCTGTGACAAGCAATTCTTGAACAATTTTCTCAATTTCATTTTTCTGGGAAAAGGGATGATGATAGGTACAAACATTGGGAGGAAGGCTGCCAGGGACAAGGGGAATGGAATGATTATGAAAACCATTAGAAGGAGGAATTCCCTGGGGAGTGGAAAAAACAACTTGATGTTTGGAGAGGATGGATTGGAGGTCAGGAGGCACAAAGGGTGTCATAGTGGCGTGAATGGAATGGAGTTGTGCAATAATACTAGAATGACATTTTGTGAGGATCTTTTCCATGAAATGGGAAATGATGATCTTAGGGGAATCTACTATCATGATTTGGAACTTATATTGTTAGCCCTCCTGGTTGAATTGCATGGTTAATTCCTTAAAATCCATGAGAATGGGTCCTAGATTCCTTATCCATTCGGAACCCAATACAATATCATAACCACCCATCTCGATAGAAAACATATGAGATTTAATTTGGTACTGGACAATTTGGAGATGCACATTTTCACAACTCCCCCCACATTTCATGGACCTACCATAGGAAATCATGATTTGAAAGTTGTTGACTGCTCGAATATAGCAATTACTTTCTTGGCCAATGCGACGATGAATAAAATTATGGGTGATTCCACTATCAAATAGGATGATGAAATTCTAATTCTTAATGTAACCAATTAGCTTGAGGGTTTGGGGAGTAGATAATCCAGTGAGAGCATTCAGGGAAATTATTGGTTCAACTTTTGGAGGGTCAGAAGGTTGACTCATGTCAATGGGTTCATGTGACTCGGTCACAAGGGGATCCTCGACATATTCTTCAGAAACATCCTTAGATATGGCCATAAAAATATTTTGTTCCTTACACTTGTGCCTGAGAAAATATTTTTCATCAAAATTATAACAAAGTCCCTTGAGTTGGCATTCATCCATTTCTACCTGGGTCAATTTTTGGCTCTTTAGTGGCATGGAAGGAGGAGGGGGAGTGACTGGTTTAGGGAGAGGAATGAAGGAAGGTTTTTTGGTTTGAGAAGAGACAACTTATTGTGCATCCTTATCTCTTTTAGGGCGATCCATGAGGAAGTGGGCAAAAATCTCATCCTTGAGGCCACTGATAAAGAATTCTTGGAAAAAGGCATTAGACATGCTCTCTATGCAGAAATACAATCGCTCAAAAGTAGCGATAAAGTATTCCACTGTGCCAAATTGTTTCAACTTTGTCAAATGGCCTAAATGGTTGGTGTTAATGTCAAACTATTGATAAATATTTTCAACAAATTGTGTCCAAGCCACATACCCTTGGCGTGCATTTTTTCTCCATTTCCACCATTGCCAACATACTTGATCTATATGGATAACACCATATCGGAGTTTGTCCAACTCATATGTAATGTCATACAAAGAGAAATGATGTTCCATTTGAGCTATCCAATTGGTGGGATATGAGCCATCAAATGTTTTCACATCTACTCATGGAAGGTGTAGGTCATGGTGATGGGGATGAAAAGACTGGTAATTGGAGGAAGTTTCACCTTCAAGGTGCAAAGGTGGGTCAGAGGGGGTAAGGTTTGTAGGGATATTCATCTTGGAATATATCATGTCATTGAAGGATGCAATATGAGTAGCAAGGTCATGTTTGATGGTTTCCATTTTTTCGTCTATGGAGGAATGCATGTTTTTATTGATGGTGGAAATATTGGCATTGAGTTGTTGTAGTTCTTGTTGGGTCTCTGTGAAAGAAGTGGAAAAGGAATTGAAGCGGGCTTCCAAGTCTTGGCTATGGGTGTGGGCCATGATGAAGGGGGAAGACATAGAGGGATGGGTGGGACCACATAGAAAATGGGTTATGGGTGAAGTGTATCACAACGATCAGGGTGACAAGGGGAATCCAATGGGGTAAGGCTCAAATAAGGGGGTCGGAAGGGTTTTGGGTCCACGGGAAAACAATTGCTGGAAAATGATAGGTATGACTATGATCAGGGTGAAGAGAGGAATCCAACGGGATAGGGCTCAAATAATAGTGCTAACAAGATCCACACTTTTGTTTCTATTTTTTTTTTTTACTTTTTTATTCTTGTGGAGTTATACTCCGATCTGAAGAATATTGCAGTGTTGAAATGCCAAAATTCTTAACAAGAAGAAATGTGTAGTAATTTTGAAACTAGAATGCAAGAGGCACAGTTGCGTGACAATAGATCTTGTAATTTCTATTTCTGTTTCCATCCCAATGGTTAGGGTATTCAGGGTTTCTACAGATAAGGGTTTTACCTGTGCTATAGCTCACAGATATATGTGCGGGGTCCAATAGTAGTAATCATTCTAATATCTCAAGGCACCAACTAAGAAGGTTAGACCATGCCCTTAGCCATACTACTCAAATACCTAGGTACTAGAGAGTATATTCTTGAGTGTTGTTCTCGGTGGAACTATAGAAATCAGAAGGCCGATCGATTTATGTATGGAGGGCTTCAGGATATCTAGGTTGATCCATATACATGTGTTGTCTTATGCGCTACCACTCGAAGGACTACCAACATGGGTTACAAGGGTGGACAATAATGTGCACTTGAGTGCCACTTGTATTTCATGTATGTATGTTTCCCCGACCGTAGATTTATACGTTGAATGGAAAATCTCTGTAGATTTAAGACGTTGGAATACGTCTCTGCCCTAAAAGCATTAACCCATAATTTTATACCAAGGAAAGTGATCTGATACCACTTGTAAAGTAACAGATCTATTAAAATAGTTGAAAATATAAATATTGTAGAGAATAACAATGGACAACACAATATATAAACCACAACACCAAAATAATACATTTATTTATAGGAAACAATTTTCACTTGCCTCTTCGAGGGGACAACCTCTAGAAGCAAAGAGATCTATTACAATAATTCTTAAGACAAAACTTATCATTCCCTCGACTCCTATTTATATTAAATCTATCTACCAAAATAAAAATCTAGAGGAATATCTTCTAGAAGAAGAATCTTCTATTAGGTCTTATTACATTTGACTTATTCTTCCTTACTACTAGGCCTTATTAATATTGGCCTTTATTACATGGAAAATATATTATTCTACCTACATGAGGGGTTAGGGAGGTTAGGTCCCTAACATATGGGATGGTTATCAATATTACAGTCCACTTCGATCATGGGGGATTGATATTCTTCTTGCTTGTTTTCCAAGGATGCATAAATCCTTGGCATGCTTCCTCCCATGTCTTTTACTATTTCAGACTCTTGAATATTGTGGATAGTCTTCATTCTTTCTCTTTTATGAGGTAAATCCATATATAAGTGATTCCCCTCACATCCAAAACACTGAACAGGTTTATGCCTTGGCCTTTTCCCAAACTAAACTGCATTATTTTCATCATTTTGGGTTGCTTGGCCTTTTCCCAAATGGATCTACATTCTTTTGATCATTTTTGGCTGCTTGGCCTTGTTGATTTGATTGGAATTTATTTCTAAAAAAGGGTGTCTTAAAACATATTTTCCTTTGATCCTTTTTCCCTTTCATCTTGTCATTCCAAGTCTTTGGGAACATTGTCTTTCCTTTTATTTTCTCATAAAGGTGTCATACTTTCCTTATGGTTTCTTCTAAGGTATTGGGGTTATCATATTGAATATTGTCACTATAGAAGGAGGGTAACCCACTTAGAAAACTTTGGATTTTAACCTTCTCATCCTTGATGAAGTCAACATACTTCAACAATTCAAAGAACTGCTTCTCATATTCCTCAATTTTCATGGTTCCCAACTTGAGTTCAAATAGCTCTTTCATCTTTCCCTCATGATAATGCTTAGAAAAATATTTCTCTTGAAAATATCCTTTGAACTACCTCCATGAGATCCTTTTCTCATCAAGGTTCTTGGCTTGCTTAAGTTGATCCCACCACATGGTTTCCTTTCCTTGTAGGTGGTAGGTCACGATTCTAGCTTCTACCTGCAATGGGTAATCATGCAACTGGAAATATTTCTTCATTTCCAATAACCAGGCCTCTACCTATTCTCCTTTCCTATGCTCACCATTGAAAGTAGGTGGCTTCATTTTCTTGAGTTCACCTTGCAATATGTCTGCCTAAAGCCTTGTTCTTTACCTCTAAATAAGAGACACACTTGGGTTTCTCCCTAGCCCTGAGCTTGCATGAGTTCTTCTAGTGGACTACCTTGGAGAATGATGGGGCTTGCTCATGCTTCTTTAATTCCTATCATTTCCATGATCATCCCTTTTGCTATGGGACCTCAATGTTGACACTTGGCTTGGTGCCAAAATCCTTGTTGAATTTCTTATGCAACATATTTAATCTATGAAGTATCTCTTCTTGAGCCTTCATAATAATTTCATTATCATCCATGTAGATTTGTACTTCCTTATGCAGAATTCTCATAGTGATAGGCTCTTTCCTATATCTTCTTCCATTTGAATCTATCTCAGAATTCCCCATGATGACATGCAGACCCCTGATCTATTCCTCATGGCTGTAAGATCCCTAGGCATCTTCCATAACTCCAATCCTCATATAAGAACTAAAGTTTCTTTATGTACCTCTAATTCTTTAAGAAATGTGAATGTAATAATTATTGTTAGAACATGTGTATTATAAAAAAATTCATTAATTGGAATACATGTTATTTCTTCATCAAATTCTTCGGGACATATTGCACCAAATCAAATTTTGATTTGATTGATGCATTCCTCCCAAAAACATCTTCTCAACGACTAAAATATTTCACAAAATCGAGCTCTGGTTTGAAATTTATAGCCTTCTGAAGTTTTTTGGGATGTCTTTGGCCACTAACCATCCCCTTCACCACATGGAATCCACGTAGCTTCACCTCTTGTTATAGAAAGATTTGCCTCAACCTATGAAATCTTATACATAAGGCCTTTTTCCATTTCCCTATGTAGACTTATCATCCCTGTTTGTAAATCCCAGAGATAAAAATACATATTTCTCCACATGTACACACCTTGCCTACTATACAACATGCGTATATGTAGGCTACACCACTACAACATGCGTACATCAGGATTTGTGCCCAAAAATGAAATTCGGTGTCGGGTTTCCATGTCATGATAGGAGATCTATGATCCTTGGCATTCCATATAGTGGAAATGTTCTGAATTGGCCCTTCAGTTCCGTTTGAAGGCTATAAATGGGCCAATTCCGAGCTATGTAGAGGAGAAAGAATTCAACTTTGAGAGAAAAGTTACTCTGGAGAAATTATTTACTTCATACTGAGTTTGCATCCCTTTTTCCTTTAAGTCTGAACACAGTGTTCAACCCCCAAGATCTTCCCTTATTGATTGAGAACCTCATTGTTTTTCTTTTATGAGCTTGCCTTTGGTGGAGGATTGAAGTAGTGGAGGCCCAGCTGGAAGGAACTTAGTTTCTCGGTTCTGAACCGTGTCGACATGGAAGTCTGTAACATTTTCACTTCTATTGATCATATATTAATATAAATACTCTTTTCCCATCCAATTGATATCTTGCAAATATTTGAATTGTTATTCCATGGGAGTATTTGTCATGTTTATTAATGGATTATGCTATCGAATGTGCTAACATAATTTATTATCACCATATGCTTTCTTTGCTTGGTTGTTGAGGACTAGTTGTAGGTATATTGATTTGGGTCAAGTGCTCAATGGTGGACTTCATCGAACTTCTGGACGAGGTAGGCCTTTTATATTTTCTTGCTAGAATATTTGTTTACATAGCATACTTGAGAATAGAGTTGATTTCTGTAGTCATTTCCGTTTGTTGTGGTTTAACCTAGCCATAGATAGATTTTTCTTGTAACAGAATTGGCAACCATACTAGGGATTGAATCTTCTTTATTAGGGTTTGGAGTGTTTTTCTCCTTAGATTTCTCTCATTCCTATTTTGTTTCTTGTCATATCATTTCTTGACAACCTCTGTTCACTCTAGGTCTGAGTTTTTCAGCCTTCTCCCTTGCTTGGCTGTGTTTTGAAACATATACGTGGTTTTTGGCTTGACAATCGCATATATACGTGGGTTGCTCCTCTGCAATTTGCATACATATGCTCTCTTTCCTTGAACAGTCATGTACATTAGCCTTCTTTGCTTGTTTTTTGGGTTTGGTGGTTGCTGGTTGGGATTTGATGCTTGTTGAGTCTTCTTGGGTCTCTGTAGTGACTGTTAAGTGTCTCTAGGATGACAGGAAACCTATCTTTGGTTGAATTTCTGGGCGGAGTCTTTCTCATCATCTTTTCATTTTGATTTTCCTTGTACATTGGGTTGGGTGTCTTGCTGCTTGGTATCCTACTTGAGTTATGTCTTTGTATACACAATAGAGTTTTATATATCAAGTTGTTGTTCAATCCATGCATTTTCATTATTCTTATATTGAAAATACAAAAATATTACACATTTTGCATTACTTGGAATTTTTTATCTTTTGAGTCTTTGTCATTAGCTTAGTGCATGTAAAGAAATATTGCATTTTTACTTCAAAATTGCAGAGTTGAAATTGAAAATTGCATTTGTTATTAGAAGCATATCATTCATTGAAAATTGAAGTTAGGCTTTTCATTGTATTCATATTTACTTTTATTGCTAAGTCGTAACATCATGAGTTTCACTACCATACCTTTTTGAGTAAGCATGACCATTAAAATTAACGCTATAATTTAAAATTGATTAGTCATGATTTTATTTTCTAGGGTGGACAAACTAGCTTTGGATTTAGTGCCTTAGAATAAAATTTTGTGAGTAAACTTCTCCAAGGAAATTAAATCAACATATGTATCTGACAAAGGGAGTGGAGAAAGACATTGTATAAATTGGTAATATTAGGAGGCTCCACTCACACTGGAGTTAATCATGAGGTCACGTGAGGTTGGTTGAAGGGATATCCCCCTGATTCCTTCCTAGCACCAAATATATTTCTAGGGATCTATTCGTATCTTGGGATCTTGCTAGTGCCTTTACCTCTGTGAGAGGTAGTACTTTCAAGGTTTCGAGCTTTGCTACCCTGCCCATACAGTGGACCTGAATTAAAAATTCTCTCATGTGCATTGGTTATACATTGGTTGCTTAGTTTCTTGACTTAGGTGCCACATAGGTTATTTGCAGGGGTTATTCTACAGGTACCCTAGTTAGATAAGGGTCGGACAAAACACAACCTTTATGGAGGATTACCTCTCCAGGGGTATATGACCGACTAATTGTTAATCCCATGACGGCCCTTATAACTGATTATGTTACCTCTGATCTTTAGTAGCGAGTGTCAGGACCCTCTTAGGTGAGACATACCTTCTTTAGGGATGAAGGCCACTTTCAACCACTTTACCGCGTTTGTGTGCATATTGGTCATTTGATTTTTGGTGTGCTCTTTGATTAATAGTGAGCCCTAGACTTTATTTTTTGTATCTTGAGTCTTAAGTGATCGTGGAGTCGGACCAACATTCCCATCGGTCCCATCACTTGTTACAGCTACCACCATATTTTGAGTTTTTACCTTCTAAAAGGTGTAGAGTTATTATACATGGTATGCACACCTCCACTATTCAGACTTGTGATTCTACAAGAATGAGTATTGAACCTAGTATTCAGAACACTGGGAGCCCTTTGACTCCCACACCTACAAATCCACATCTACCCTCCAGATTCACACCCAGAGGAGGTCAGTTTCATGATTTGGGTAACCCCCAACCCGGATCCAATCTGGCTAGGGGGGGGTTTATAATCCCCATCAAAAAATTCCTACTGGAACGATGCCCAACCAACCTTTTATGAATCAACCTGGAGGAGGGTATTACAATCCTGAATAGGGCCATGGTTCTTACCAGAACCCTGGATGGGTTGCAGTTCCTCAAACACAATCTTTCCAAGGAGCTTGGGGCTAGAAGCCACAACCCCATCTCTCTTTTTCGGCCATGCTTAATCTGCTAGAATTGTCTAATTTGATGAATGAACCTGTGATTCATGATCCTACATGGCTCCCTGTCCCCACCAAGCTTCCTTCAGACATTCCAAAATTTGAAGGTATTAATGACGAGGATCTTGGTGATCACATTACTACCTTTCACCTATGGTGTTCCTAGAATTCCCTTAATGATGATTCCATTCAGTTAAGATTATTTCAACGCACCCTCATTGGGGTCACTACAAAATGGTATATTGAGCTACCTAGGGGGGAATCTCAGACCTTTAGTCATATGGTGTTTGTCTTCCTTAACCACTTCCAATTGCCGGTTCATTACGATGTTGGCCTAGAACTTCTGTCGACTTTATGCCAGGACACAACCACTCATATCTCAAATCATATCTAGGATTGGAGTAGAAGGAAGAGGTTGATTAAGACCTCCATACCTTGGGCCTTTCTTTTAGAATGGTTCCTTAAGTCTTTTCAGCCTCCTATCTCGAAGGATGTTTCTACATTTGGGGTTACCACTAAGGAAGAAGCAATATTTAAAGCCCAACAATTAGATCTTATATATGATAAGTATGGGATGTTATACCATATTCTTCCAGATGCACCACGGTCAACTTATGACCCTAGACAAAATCCCAGACCTCATGTTGATGGAATTCTAGGCTCCGCCAATGTAAAATCCACAGACTCGGTGACAAGCCATTTGAAAGAGTTGTCTCTAAACCAGTCTGCAGGAGGGCCAAATTCGTCCGTGTCTTCCAATCCCACTCAGTCGGTGGATGTACATTCCATGCAATTGACCCAAATTGTAACCAAAAACCAGGCGGGAATAAGAATGACATAATAATAATCGTAAGGGTGGGAAAAATAATAATAAACCCAGGGACAATGGTAATACTGAGAAGATGAATAATAATGCTGGAGAGGGCAAGAGAGAAATATGTAAGGTGAAATTTGATGCAAGAGCATCTCTCCATGCAGCCAACCAGCCAACCACGTCAGTGTGCACGCATTCAAAGGTTGAAAGGAGGCGCAGCCTCATTTGTATTTGTATTGAATGTAAATTTAATGTGCTTAGGCTGTTGAATTGTATTTGTATTTGTATTGAATGTAAATTTAATGTGCACAGGCATTAGATAGGATCGGCCTTTAATGTAGATTGATTGAGATCTAGGTCCGATTCTCGACTAGACAACCCCATTCAATGTAAATTAATAGAGTAGGTGAACCTGGAGGAATGAGCCCTCAGGTAAAAGATATTTTGAGATCTCATTTTGAGTTAGTCAAGTAGGCATGTAGAGTAGAAGAGAGCAGACGGAGAGGGCCGAGGAGAGCTCGGGACCACCTTGTAAAAATACAGACATTTGCCAATTATTAATATATGAACAGAGAGCAGTTTTTCCTGCATGATATTCTATTTATGTGTGTGTTTGTGAGTGTTTTCCTTTAAGCTGTAATTGTATGCTGTTATCATGCATTTGCAGGGAGTTGGGTTGATTTCAGGTTGAGGGTCTTTGAGGCTTCACACCAGGTGGGGTGACAGAATGTTGAGGTTCTGATGGTCGTGCATAGAGTTGCACTCTGAACTCTGAGGAGTCAGACAGAGGCGTGCTGAGGCACAGGTTGAGATCAACAACTCAGGAAGAAGAAGACCTTTGAGGTTGCTGAACACCTCAAGAGGTAGGCTCTATGGGAGAGGGCACAGTGAAGACAGAAACCTTGCTGAAGGTTCTGTAAGGCTCTGCCAAGTGGGCATTGAGCGTATGCATTCTGGTGCATTTGAGGAGGAGGAACTCTGCTGAGAGTTCTTAAGAAGAGACAGAATCACTGAGGATTTTGTAGGAGCTCTGCCAAGCGGGCATCGAGCGAGTACTCCGCCAGGAGGGCATTGAGGAACTGTGCGTAGATAGGCACAAGAGGAGTGAAGAGAACTCTTAAGTTCTGGGTTCAAGAGAAGAATCCGCTGGGGAATTTCTGTACTGTTACTGAAACACCCTGAAAGACTCAACAAATAATTTCTAGATAAAAGAGAGAGCCTGGGAGGCCTTTTATTCTCCATCTGTGGGAGAAAGAAGAGAAAATCCCTAAGGGGTCTGAGTATTCGCTGAAGCTCAGGAGAGATAGCATCATGTGTGCATAGAGACTCTGCAGGAGTGCAGGAGTCAAAGAATCTGTTGAGGATTCGAGGACAGAATCTCAGGAAGGGGAGCGAACAGGAGAGGAGGACCGACAGTCGTCGGATCTCAAGAAGAAATCCTGTCATCTGTTGGATCAGGAGGATTGGTGCACAGTTGAACCTCAAAAGGAGGAGCGCACAGAAGAGCGGATCTGGGCCGTCAGATCTGTTGCAACCACCCGACAATAGTCAGATATTGGAAAGTTGCACGAGATTTAGCCCTTAGGCGCAAGAAGGAAGGACCAAAGGCCATCGGGATTCGGTGTTCGGAGTTTGTGGAGGTGAGAGTTTCATACTCTTTGAAATCGCGATCGGCAATTTCTCGATTTAATCAGAGTCGTTGATCGTGAGGACGCGTGTCAAGAAATCCCAGCATATCAGGGTTCGGAGAATCGGGGTTCTCGACAAGCAAGAACTCTTGTAGGACGGATTCGCGAACCACGAAATCCCGAAGGTGACGTGGGAGCGTGGGACCCCGGAGGCTAGTGGAATACAGGTGGCATTGTATCGGGGAATCGTGCCATCGGAGTTTGGGGTTCGGGGATTTGTGGTGCAAGAGAATTGCGACATCGCATGTTCTGAATTCCCGATAGGGAAATTCTCGACTATCACTAAAGCGTTGACCTTTGACCCATTGGGGTTCGGGGTTTTGCGGAGCACGAGAACCGTGCCCACAAGTTTCGCGATAACACAAAGCCCGATTTTCCGAGGAGACAGCGGGAGATCGATAGAGTATCCTGTGGGTGACCTAAGGTCCCGCTACAGGATTTGGAGGGCATATTATCTCTTCGGGCCTCAGTGAAAAAGAAGGTTTTGGTGAGAGCGGTCGGACCGTGAGGGTCTACGTTTGCACCAAGTGGTATCAGAGCCGGAAATTATTGCTTGTATATTTCAGGCAGGAAGAAGTAGNCAGGTGGAAAAAGACAGAGCACTGGAGGACTCTGTGAGGACTTTCTTGTAGGTAGGCAGCAATCCATAGACAGTCTGTAGGACTGCAAAGATGAAGCTGGTTGAACTCATGATGAGGAGTGACAGCAGCAGATCTTCCACGAGGGTAGATAGAGGTAGCAGGATGGCTACTGAAGGCCACAGGAAGAAAAGCAAGGCATAAAATATTGCAGAGATAGATAGAGAGCTCGCTGACATCAGAGCAGAGATAGAGAGGCTTGAACTGCAGATGCGGCAGAATGAAGAATTGGTTGAGGTATGTGAACCCGAGACTGGAAAAGGTCTTGATGATAATGATGATGATTGGGATGAATTGGGGTCGACTGATGATCTCAAGCACTGTCGGTTGGGCAGAAAAGAAGAAATTCCAGTTTTCCAGGAGGGCAACGAATTGAGATCAGTTGAGGGTCTCAAAGACTGTCGTGAGAACAGTCAGGGAATTTCATATTTCCAGTTGGGCAAGAAAACATAAATGAGATCGGCTGAAGATATCATGGATTGTCAGGAGGACAATGAGGAAAATTTGCATTGCCAGCTGGGCAATGAAAGGAGATCAGATGAAGATCTCGAAGACTGCCAAGAGGGCAGTGAAAGCATCGAAGACTGGCAGGAGGGCAGCAGAAGCGTGTTAAACTGCCAGGTGGGCAGAGATGAAAATTTGGGACCATCTAAAGGTCTCATAAAGAATTCAAGTCAGCAAGGAGTGCTGATGAAGATGGGATCGGTTGATCTCATGGGCTGCCAGGGAAGCAGCGAAAGCATCCCATATTTCCAGGTGGGCAGGGATGAGTAGATGAGACCATCTGAGGGTCTCACGAACTCAGGAGCGAGTTGGATTCAGCCAGAGGAGTTGATGGAGCAGATGAGCTCGAGATTGGATTGTGATCAGCATGTACAGCTGACAGCAGAAGAAGATCAGAGAAACTGCGTGATGATTAGGGGAATTTCAATATTCCTATCATTTGCCCAGGAGGAGGTAGAATATTCTGTTGCAGGTGAAGCAACAAGAGAGAAGCGGTCAATTATGACTGTCCAAAGAGAATTGGAGCAGGCGTTTGAGACTACCCAAACAGGAGAAATAAAAGAAGATGAGCATTCGGTGGAATGTCTCACTGATTCCAGCCAGCGAGCTAAGAGCGCTGTAACATTTGAGCTGATAGCAAAAGAAACAGGAGGAGGAAATGAGCATTCCAAGGAATGGCTCGACATATTCATCATTTCAGCTGAAAAGACTGCAACATGGGAGGTTGCAGAAGCAGAGGATAAAGAGG
Organism: Picea sitchensis; assembly: GCA_010110895.2. Taxonomy (NCBI): domain Eukaryota; kingdom Viridiplantae; phylum Streptophyta; class Pinopsida; order Pinales; family Pinaceae; genus Picea; species Picea sitchensis. The sequence goes on along the minus strand of SNQJ01S0159393.1, from coordinate 19,232 downwards.
TAGGCAACACCTATTTTGCTGATCTGTGGGATCAAATTGAAGCCCTGGAGGAAAGGGTAAAAGTGCAGGGCACGCACATCCAACAGGTAAAGTTGGAGATGAATAAGGAAGGTGTGGGAGATCATAATGATCTTCCCAATGGCCAAAATATTTTGCAGCTGAGGATACTGCAACAACAAAACCAGCCACTAGAACAGTTGGATGAGGTAATCATGGAGATCAGCAGGCTGATGTTAGAGTCAGCAGATACTGTCAGGAAGGAGAGGCTGAACAGGAAGAAGGAAGCAGCAGCAGTGCAGTGGAAGCAGCAGCAGCAGCAGGATGGAGCAAATGGATAGCTCCACACATTTGTTTGGGACACAGGAGGATTTCCAACAGCTGAAGGAGGAAGCTCAAGAGCAGGAGCTCATGATTTTTGTAGCTGTGGAGTATGATGAAGGAGCATATCTCCATGCAGCCAGCCATCCAGCCACGTCAGCGCACACGTATTCAAAGGTTGAAAGGAGGCGAAACCTCATTTGTATTTGTATTGAATGTAAATTTAATGTTCTTAGGTTGTTGAGCTAGGAAAGCCATGCCTTTGCGCAGGCATTAGATAGGATCGAATTTTAATGTGGATTGACTGAGATCTAGGTCCGATTCTGGACTAGACAACCCCATTCAATGTAAATTAATAGAGTAGGTGAACCTGGAGGAATGAGCCCTCAGGTAAAAGATATTTTGAGATCTCATTTTGAGTTAGTCAAGTAGGCATGTAGAGTAGAAGAGAGCAGATGGAGAGGGCCGACGAGAGCTCGGGACCACCTTGTAAAAATACAGACATTTGCCAGTTATTAATATATGAACAGAGAGCAGTTTTTCCTGCATGATATTCTGTTTATGTGTGTGTTTGTGAGTGTTTTCATTTATGCTGTAATTGTATGTTGTTATCATGCATTTGCAGGGAGTTGGGTTGATTTTAGGTTGAGGGTCTTTGAGGCTTCACACCAGGTGGGGTGACGGAACGTTGAGGTTCTGATGGCCGTGCATAGAGTTGCACTCTGAACTCTGAGGAGTCAGACAGAGGCGTGTTGAGGCACAGGTTGAGATCAACAACTCTGGAAGAAGAAGACCTTTGAGGTTGTTGAACACCTCAAGAGGTAGGTTCTGTGGGAGAGGGCACAGTGCAGACAAAAACCTTGTTGAAGGTTCTGTAAGGGTTTTCCAATTGGGAATTGAGTGTATGCATTCCGGTGCATTTGAGGAGGAGGAACTCTGCTAAGAGTTCTTAAGAAGAGACAGAATCGCTGAGGATTCTGTAGGAGCTCTGCCAAGCGGGCATCGAGCGAGTACTCCGCCAGGAGGGCGTTGAGGAACTGTGCGCAGATAGGCGCAAGAGGAGTGAAGAGAACTCTTAAGTTCTGGGTTCAAGAGAAGAATCCACTGGGGAATTTCTGTACTATTTTTGAAACACCCTGAAAGACTCAGAAAACAGTTGCTAGATAAAAGAGAGAGCCTGGGAGGCCTTTTATTCTCCATCTGTGGGAGAAAGAAGAGAAAATCCCTAAGGGGTCTGAGTATTCATTGAAGCTCAGGAGAGACAACACTGTGTGTGCATAGAGACTCTGCAGGAGTGCAGGAGTCAAAGAATCCATTGAGGATTCGTGGACATAAGCTCAGGAACGGAGCGAACAGGAGAGGATGACCGACAGTCGTCGGATCTCAAGAAGAAATCCCGTCATCCGTTGGATCAGGAGGATTGGCGCATGGTTGAACCTCAAAAGGAGGAGCGCACAGAAGAGCAGATCTGGGCCGTCAGATCTGGAGCAACCACCCGACAACCGTCAGATCTTGGAAAGTTGTGCGGGATTTATCCCTTAGGCGTAGGAAGGAAGGACCAGAGGCCATTGAGATTCGGTCTTCGGAGTTTGTATAGGTGAGAGTTTCATACTCTTTGAAATCGCGATCGGCGATTTCCCGATTTAATCGGAGCCGTTGACCATGAGGACGGATGTCAAGAAATACCAACATATCAGGGTTCGGAGAATCGTGGTTCTCGACAAGCAAGAACTCTTGTAGGATGGATTCGCGAACCATGAAATCCCGAAGGTGACATGGGAGCGTGGGACCCCGGAGGCTAGTGGAATACAGGTGGCATTGTATCGGGGAATCGTGCCATCGAAGTTCAGGGTTCGGGGATTTGTGGTGCAAGAGAATTGCGACATCGCATGTTTCGAATTCCCGATAGGGAAATTCCCGACTATCACTAAAGCGTTGACCTTTGACCCATCAGGGTTCGGGGTTTTGGGGAGCACAAGAACCATGCCCACAATTTTCGCGATAACGCGAAGCCCGATTTCTCGAGGAGACAGTGGGAGATCGATAGAGTATCCTGTGGGTGACCTAAGGTCCCGATACGGGATTTGGAGGGCATATTAGCTCTTCAGGCCTGAGTGAAAAAGAAGGTCCTGGTGAGAGCGGTCAGACCGTGAGGGTCTACGTTTGCACCAAAATTTCCCTGTAAGCTTTGTACAGATGATCACCTTACTCATTTATGCCCCAAACTTGTGAAAGTTGTAAGGTTATTATCTCTATTGCCCACTGTGTTGACGAATCCTTTCCCACACAACCAACACATGGCCTCGAGCTCCTAAAATGATGGAAATGCAGTTGGTGGGAGTCGAAACCCATTGTTGCAAGACGACGACCGTTTTTGTATCAATATGGTCGATGTGAAAGTTCATGTAGCCACTTGATCTCGATATTATAGTTCATCATAGGCTATACTTGATCTAGAATCTCCTCCTCCTCCTCTGGAGACAAATTTATAGATTGAAAAACCAGAGCCACCACCTCGTATTTTGAAAGGAGTACTCTAGCACTCTACCCAGAATCCAAATGCTAGATCCACCTAAAACTACTCTATTGTTGAGGACCTGGGTCAAACCCCTTGTACGATGTCAGCTTTGGAGGTACTCTAGATGTGTCCTTCACATATGAATGCCTTATTATCTACGTTAGGATCTGTAGAACCTAGTGGCTCAAAAGTTATCAAGTTTTACATCATAGATGTGAAGCCTTGCTTTCCTTACCATGTGGCATTCAAAAACTACGTGGGGTACTCAAAGTATACCATCAAACATGGGGTTGTTGATGAAGGCGCTGCTACATGTGTGATGTCCCTGATTTGCTAGAAATCTCTCAGTTCTCTGACTCTTTCTAAATTATCTAACATGTTGACTGCTTTTGATGGTCATTCCTTCTACCTGGTCCAGTTAGGTGGGAAGACAGTAGAGGTGGAGGTTGAGGTATTTGATTTTCCTATTGATTATAACTTATTACTAGGACGCAATTGGACCTATGCTATGGTCTTCGTCGTATCGTCTATCTTCTGTACTCTTTGTTTTCCTCATGATGGGAATATCGTGGTGTTCAACCAGTTATCCTTTGCGTATGCTATTCCAAATTCATCCTTTGGACTATCGATCCTTGTGATAAAAAAATATTAGCCGACAACTGAGAATGTCAGTGTCAGAATGTATTCTTACCTTATGGATACTTTCAAATTCATGGCACCGATTCATCACGTTTATTCCATTTCCAGTAAGCCCATTTCGACATAGAGGTTTGTTCCTTTCTGCACTACCTTCCTCAACTTCATCTTTTGAAGGCCAGTCACATGCTGGAATGGTCATGCCACTATCGATAGTAGATATTGCATATCAAGTTGTTCTTGACTCTTCCATTGATCTAGATCCTGTTACCTCACCGACAGATGAGGAGGATCATGTTCTTAAGTCCGTGTGGGCCATTTCATTGTCTTGTTCACAATCTTCTTCGATGGGACTTTGCGCTCAGATGAAGCTATCATCGAAGCCATGAATGGTTCTGACAAACCTTGGGATGATATGCATCATTGCTCTTATTTTCTTCCAGATCTTGAAAGAAACGAACAAGATGACTTTCGATCTACTTTGAGTGATATAGTCGGTCATGCAATAGTTCCAGTTGATGCGCATGACATTTATGCCGAAGGAAATATGGTGAGTATTTCTCCTACTGTCACGATCGATATCTCTCGTACCCCTGACAAGATTGAAAACGCACATATCGGTGTGGATTGTTCGATAGAATAAATCCTAATCTACACCGAACTCTTCAAGGAATTACGAGATGTTTTTGCTTGTTCTTATGAAGATATTCTAGGAATCGACCTTCGTATTGTCGAGCATGAAATTAGAACTTATTCGGATGCTAAACCTGTTTGAAAATGTTTTAGAGATGTCAATCCCGGGAATGCCCCCGCTATTAAGGCAAAGGTTGAGAAGATAATTAATGTTGTCTTCATCTACCCAGTTCCCTTGACTGAATGGGTATCCAATCCCGTTCCTGTAAATAAGAAGCAAGGAACCATCCGTGTATGTATGGACTTTCATGACCTAAACAAGGCCTATCCTAAAGACAACTTCCCGACACCTTTTATTGATTAGATTCTCAACGAGTGTGTGGGAAGAGAGGTGTTTTATTTTATGGACAGATTTTCAGGGTATAACCAAATTCAAATTAAACCTAAGGATCAACACAAGACGAAATTTATTTGTCCTTGGGGTACTTTCCCATATCGAAAAATTTCTTTCGGCCTTAAAAACGCTGGAGAAACCTTCCAACATGCCATGACCTTCGCATTCCATGATATTAAGCATGTAGTCAATGTTGGCAAATATTGAACAAACAACGAATGCGTGTTGATGGTTGTTGTCATTAATGGAAACAGTGGAGACGACAGGATAAGAAGGATAAAACCCCGTGGGGATTCGGACGTAAAATCTTAGGAGGAACATCATTGAAGAAAACGTGTGAAGCAAGAACTTACAGAGAAAAAGGAAGACAAATATCCAGTGACCATTGGATCCCATTCAAATCTCCCGAAAGGCCGATAGCCGTCAGATCTACAGAAGCCGCGCAGAGGTTAAGCGCGGGAGTTAAGTTCTACTGTACAGAGGAGAAATTCTGAAGGAATAGGGACCGTCCATTCGCAAGGACAGGTGGCATAGGATCGGGCACTGTCGGAGTTTCACGAATTGGGATATGGTAAGGATTGCAACATGAATTGCAAAATCACGATATGCGATATCACGACATAATCGTAGTTGTTGAGACAAAATTACTTCTGGATCGTTGATTCGACCGATATATGGAATTTTGTGTATCAGGATTTATAAGTGAAGTTTGACATCGCAAATGCCGAAATTGCAATGGGTGAAATCCCGATTGGATCTGAACCATTGGATCAAATATTGATCGGAGGGTCACTGTTCTCTCTCACAATTAACGACTGAGTATGAATTCTGTTAGTGAAACGGACTCATGATGAAGAATTATTTAGCGTTTCAGATGACGATTCAGTTGCTTAGACAATTTGCGTTGTCCTTGCTGAAGGAGATGGGAAGTGGAATCGTCAAGGTAGGATGTATAAAAGAAAACGAGTGACATTGTATGCGGTTGGTTGTTCTGTAGGGAAAAAGGAACGAAATAGTAAGAAAGGAGAAAGGAGAAGGTGTTGAGGATGAAGTTTAATTGTTGTACAGAATGAAATGAAGTATATATCAGAAACAGAGCAAATGATAGGTAGAGTAGAAGAAGAACAGAATGAAAAAAGAACAATTTGCAGAGCAGACCTGTTGAGGAAGAAATGAATTGCAAAACAATATGCAGAGCAGACCAGTTGAGAATAATTTGTTGAAGATCAGAATTACAAAACAGAGTGAGATGGTAAGAACTGATTTATCTGAATAGGTCATCTGTGTTTTCATTACTTAATTTTTCTAGGGATATTGGGAGGTTCTCAGGAGGACTGTTGTCCTCAGAAGTTCAAGTGGGTGCTTGAACACAGGAAGTTGTAGCTTCCATCTGGTTGCAGCCAGATAAACTAGGGTGGCAGGGTGGTGCTAGGGAGAACATATGTTCTCTGTTGTGCAGGTTGGAGCCTGTGTAACTGGAAGTTGGTGCTTCCATCCAGTTGGTGCTGGAATAATCAGGAAGTTGGTGCTTCCATCCAGTTGGTGCTGGAAT
>SNQJ01S0159392.1:15501-29122 GCA_010110895.2 Picea sitchensis | reverse complement strand
CAAGATCGCATTTAAAGGACTTAGATCTATCAATGATTCCTCACAGAATAAACAGATCCCTTAACATAGTGTAATCAAGAAGAAACTGAAGTAATTAGAAAGACAAGAAAAAAATAGGTTAAAACTATGAACGTTTCCAAAAAAACACACAGGTCCCTTAACATAGGGCGAGTACTCAAAATTGCAAGTTTGTCGCGTATTTATAAATACAACATGGCCAAGGGTATTCAAGATAAAAACCAGAGAACCCAAGATAACTTTATGCGACAAGCAACTCAGAAATTCATTATCAAACTAGTTTGGGTATTGACCCTTCACGAGAGTTAAGATGAGACGGATTATGTAGAGTTATCAAGAGTAAATTAAACGTTGATAAGGTGAATTTCCTAAATTATTTTACGAGACTCCTTTCAATAAACAAAACCTCCTTTCTGTAGATTACAAACCCTTTAATACGCCCCTACTCGAGCTTAAGCCCAGAACGATAAATCGTAAGATATGTAGTTCTGTACAAAAAAATTGGAAGAACAAATATAAATCCTTTGAGAAAACAAAACTAAAAGCAGGAATGTAACTGCCTACGGTGAGTCGTGCAATAAAAAAGAAACCCTTCAAGAAATAGAAATGTATCAGATGATCTCTTGGTTATGTCTCGAGTGCAGGAATGAGAAAACAGCTCCCTGAAAGTTACTGATACAACACTTTAAGACTTAAATTTAACACTTGGACCAGTGACTTGTACAGTTTATGGTCTTTCCCATTTTCCTAGGATGAATTCGAAGCACTATTGCTACACATATTTAAATATCATTCATTGGTTCCTCGGTCCATGTAAAAATAAATTCAGAAAGAAAATGGAATAGATTGTATAATCCTAACAGAGAAGACGGAATTTTTCTACCCAAAATTTTATTTGAACAAATAAGTATTAACCCTCAAAAGTTTACCTGTTTATTCAAATCATGACAACTCATATAGTGTTAAGGTCCTAACCAGCATGGGTAAGATCAATGTGTATTGGGGATGTAATAAGGTCAATATTAATAAGGTCTTTCAATAAAATAGAATATGGGGGATGTAGAAGACCTAATAGAAACTTCCTTCTAGAAGGATCTTCCCTCTAGATGCTTCTCTTAATAGACATATTTGGTATAAATAACAATCGAGGTATGAAAAACCTAACTTGGAGATTATTGTAGCAGTGTTCAATTGGAGGTTGCCCCCTCGAGAGACAAGTGAACATTGATTTTCACGAATCAAAGTGCTATTTTATTTGTTGTCATCATATTATTTACGTATTTGTCATTTCTAGCATTTTATTTTACGTTTCCTCACACAGCATTTATTATATACGGTGATTATGCGTTACCAAAATTGGCCCATCAGGCACTTTCCTGGCGAAATTGTGGATATTTTTTTTTCGAGGGTAGAGGCATATTTTGACATCTTAAAGCCACATAGATCTATCGTTCAGACGGTAAAACCCACGGTTGAGGGGATTCATACCTACGGGAAATACAAATTGGTTCTTAAACACACATCTGTTAGCCACCCACTTAGCCAACCCATGTTGGTACTTACCGGTGGTAGCACATTGAACTATTACACGTGTATGGATCGGCTTAGATTTCTTGAATCCCTCTTTATATAAACTGATCGGTCGCTTGACTTCTTTAGTGTCACCGATAACAACACTCCGGAAGATACTCTTTAGTACTTGGGTGAATTCGGTTAGTACTGACTAAGGGGAGTACCGGTCTATCCTCCTTACTCCAGTGCCGAGATACTTGGGCCAAATTACTACTATTGGACCCATGTGTATATGAAGAGCTATAGCACATGACAAATGCCAATACGTAGAACCAGCAGAACATAGACATAAACAAATTAAAGCGTAAATCTTTTTGCCGGACGCCAAGCCCCGTGTTGGGGTTGCCAAGTAAATACACATTCTTCGGTCAAGGGAATTTGGGGAGTTCGACCTTTACGCAACGATGCTTAGGACCGGTATAACAGCAGTTGTAAAAAAAAAAAAAAAAGGTCTAGAATTTTTTCACCATTATTTGGACCTATTCCGTGGATTCATCTCTTCTCCCTTATATTCATCCATATCATTTTACGCAAAATTTCGACCCGCCCACTCCCTTTACCCCGGTTCCATATCCCTCATGGCCCAGCCGTAGCAAAGAAATGGGTCGCTTCAACACCTTGCAATCTAGTTTCCTTGAGACCAAAAAAGAAGTGAAACAATGATTAGCCACTATTGCCTCATTGATACATCCATCAATACCACCATAAATGCATTTTTCCAGTCCACAATGGAGGAAGTCAAACAAAATTGACAATAACTTGAATCACGTGGTTCATCACTCTCCACCAAACTCAAAGATCCCCTACCGATGACCCTTTTCACGGCCTTTGCTTCAAAGAGACTAGAAGGGTGAAACTTCTTCCCATTCCATACCTTTCAGCCCCATAACTTTCAAATGAGAGACCATATGCCTTCCATTGGGTGGATGTAACCAAATTTGATGGCTCGGACCCAGTTTGGGTAACCAAATGGAACATTATTTCTCTCTACAACATTCTAGGATGACTTGGCCAAACTCCGGTATGGTGTTCTCCATCATCAAGAATGTTGGCAATGGTGTAATGGATAAAATTCACAAGTCAAAGGTACATATTACTTGGACCCAATTTGGTAGACTTTATAGGCAGCTTTGACAAGCAGAGCACCAACCATTTGGGCCGTTTGAAAAAATTGAAACAATGGAGACAATAGAAGACTTCATAGCTACATTTGGCTCTATCTTTTCAAGCGAGGAGGGCATGATTGATCCATTCTTTCAAAGGTGTTTTATCAATGGCCTCAGGGAGGAGATTTGACCCCATGTCCTCATGGCTCGACACGCAAGTTAGGTGGAGGCTACTAAAGAAGCTAAAGAAGCACAACAAATTGTTTCCCTCTCAAAGCTAATAACCTTCCTTTATCCCTTACCCTAAACCAGTAAACCCACTACTCAGATGCGCTTGTTAAAGATCCAAAATTTGACCAAAGGATGAAATGGTTGAATGCCAACTCAAAAGACCTCATTTATAATTGTGATGAAAAATATTTCTCCGACCACAAATGCTTAAAGGAACAAAGATTTTTATGTCCATCTCGGAGGATATTCCGAGGAGAGGATGTTGAAACTCTGTACCCAGAGTCGCTAGAAATCCCAGCGACATAAACCCTCCCATAAAATCTCCCAAAATTTGGAACCGATCATTTCCCTCAATGCTTTCCGCAGCTTCTTTGCCCCCCCCCAAACCCTCAAGTTAATCCCTGGTTTACATGAAGCACTAGGGTCATCATTCTGGTTATTAGTGGTAGCACCCATAATTTTATTCATGCTTACGCATTGCCTAGGAAACCCATTGGTACATCCATCTTGTCGACAATTTCCAATCCATGATTGCCAATGGTGGTTCTATCAAATGTGGTGAGCACTGTGAAAATATTAATGCATCTCCAAATGGGTGAATACCACCTAAAATCTCATGTGTTTTATATCGACATGGGAGGTTATGCGACATTGTGTTGGAGTGCTTGTTGGCTAAGGACTTTTAAGGTCCCCATTCTCATAGATTTTTTCAAGAACTTAACCGGCTGGTGACAAAGAAGACCATAATATAAATTCAAAGACATCATTCTTTGGTTCACTTGAGGTCATCCCGGTTCCCATCATGGAAAACTACTCAAAAGGTCATTAGGGTGTCATTTCCCAACTCCATGCCATACAAAGCCACGAGACTGATTGCCCCAAGACCTCCAAGCCCTCATTTCCAAACATCAAACAGTATTTTCCACTACTAGGGACTCCCTTCTCCAGGTGTTCATGATCATTCCATTCTCGCGCCTTGTCCGAGCCTTCCCAATATTTTTTCCATATAAACCCTTAGTTTGCACAAAAAATGAAATTGAGAAAATGGTCGGGGAACTCCTTAATGCAGGGTGTCATCCATACTAGTATGAGCCCTTACTTGTCTCTAGTCATCATGGTTACTAAATAAAGAAGGTTCTTGGAGAATGTGTCTTGACTTCGTGCTCTCAGCTCATGCGACCATCAAAGACAAATTTCCCATTTCAGTCATTCAGTGACCTCTTGGATGAATTGAGTGAAGCCCAATTATTTACTAAACTTGAACTTAAACAGACTCACCGGATACATATAGAAAGTGGCCGATTCCCCAGGGCATCCTTTACAGCACTCATGAGGGGCCCGCATGAGTTTTTGGTCGTACCCTTTGGCTTGTGTAACACCCTCTCCACCTTCCAGAACCCTCATGAACCATGTCTTCCACCCCTTTTCTTAGGTCATTTTTGTCTTAGTTTTCTTTGATGATGTCCCTCATCTATAGAAAAACCTAGACAAACCATCTTACTCATGTGGATCAAGTTCTTCACCTACTCTCTTAGCACCAACTTTTCAAGAAACAGTCCAAATGTTCTTTTAGTGCCTCATAGAGTAAAATAATTGGGTGTCGGTGGAAAGGATGGTGGGGTGGACCCGAAAAAAGGTTGAAGCTATGCAAATGCCCTTTTAAAAGACTCTCAAAATCTTAGGTGGATTTTTGGAGCTCTTGGTATTATCCCTAAGTTTGTTGGAACTTTGAAAATATTGCAGCACCTCTCCCTACTCTCCCTCAAAAATCTCTCTTTCACTTGGACTCCAACCCGGTACTCAAACTTTTCAAACCTTGAGATGGCCATGTGCACCACTCCGGTTCCTACCCTTCACGTTTCACAAAGACTTTTGTGTTGGAATGTTATGCCTCGGGGAAAGGAATCAGCATCGCGCCTTATGCAGAGGTTAATACCCAGCCTTCACCAGCAAAATGTCACATGAAGAATTTGGGCAAACCATTTTATGAAATGTGGCGATTAGCATGTTGTTGTTTGTAACATCCTTATCTCTGGGAAGCGGCACAAATTAAGACTGACCATAAAAGCATCAAGTACTTCCTAGAACAACAAGTTTCTTCCTTGGAGCAACAAAATTGGGTGACTAAGCTCTTTGGATATAATTATGAGATCATTTTCAAGAGGAAAAGACAATGATAATGGGTGGTGGCGTATGCATTGTCCCAGAAATATGAAGGCGAATGATCCATTTTTTCTCTTTCCTTCGACAACAGATTGGCTCCAAGATGTACTGGGGAATGGCTTTAAGATCCCAAGCGTTTGCATCGATCCGACCAATTCTTGGAGAACAAGGCTCACGACTTCCCGAGGTACTCAGCTCCAGGGATGAGCTTCGATACAAAGAGCCACTTGTATTTAAGTAAAAAAATCCAATCTCAAATCCATGGTACTTTGAGCTTCATGCACTACACCCACGATTAGGGCCTTTCGGGGTTCCGCAAAACATGACAAAGGTCAAGCGTTAATTTTACAGGATGGTATGAAACACTGGCATCCATAAGTTTGTCGGTAGATGTGAGGTATTGTCAGCAACAAGGGAGAAAGCAGACAAATCTCCTACAGGCACCCCCTCAAGCACTTCCAATTCCACTTGCTATTTGGAAGGGATATCTCTATGGACTTTATTACGGGGCTTACACAAATGGGAATAAATCAGTCATAATGGGTGGTGGTGGATCCACTTGCTTCCAAGTATGCTCATTTTTCACTCTTCACCACCCATTTCGCACATCCATGGTGGCTCAAATTTTTCATGGACCCGGTCTTCAAGCTTCATGGCATACGACACTCTATTGTTTTACGATGCGTGGCCCAAATTTTACAAAATTTTTTTTGGCAAGAACCGTTTAAGCTCCAAGGCACACAATTGCATCTCATCTCATCTTATCATCCAGACAGACGGTCAAAGCGAAGTTGTCAACAAGTGTTTGGAAACTATCTGAGGTGCTTTGCCTATGAAAAAAAACACCAATGGGCTTAATGGTTACCCTAGCCGAATGGTGGTACAATAGTTCCTACCATACAATCCCACTGCGCGCGACTCCTTTTGAAGCCCGGTGTAAGATGAAACCGAGTTCCTCTCATACTTGTCGAGAATTCTCGAAAGTTCAGGCGGTTGACCAAACACTTATAGTCAAGGATATTCTTCATACCCATAAAGAGAACTTGAGATAAAAGCGAAGCACGCCAATGCGCGCGTAAACATAAGCGAGGGATCAAAGGTTTCTCACGAGCGTCAATTCTTGAGAGGGATTATGTGTTTACTGCGGCGCAACCATATAAAGAAAACTTCCCTCAAAGGTCAAGCATTCATAAGCTAAGCCCAAATTTTATGGTCCTTACGGTTCTCAAGCATGTGGGACAAATTCGCATATCAGTTAATACACTTGATCCGGTCGAGCTACATTTTATTTTTCATGTTTCATGCTTGAAGAAGGTGAGGGGAACCAGGTGCCAAATTCAAAACCAACCTTCCATAGTTAGCAGAAGAAGGATCCATATGGCTACAATGACGATTTTGGACAGTAGTATGCGCGTATGGAGAGAACCATCGGAAGTGCTAGTATAGTGGAAGATATGACTCCAACAGATTTCACTTGGGAACGAGCTACCATTATTTAGCAATTTCCTCATCTCAAGCTTAGGCTTGAGGACAAGGCTATTTTAAGGGGGTGGACATGTTAGGGTCATAACCCATACATAAGGTGAATCAATGTATTTGGATGTAATAAGGTCAATATTAATAAAGACCTTTCAGCCAAAAGTAGAATAAGTAGGATGTAAGAAGACCTGAATAAGGCGGATGTAAGAAGACCTAATAGAAGCTTCCGCTTCTAGAAGGATCTTCCTCTAGATGCTTCTCTTAATAGACATATTTAGTATAAATAAGGGTCGAGGGTATGAAAACCCTAGCTTGGAGATTATTGTAATAAAGTACTGCTCAACTGGAGGTTGCCCCCTCGAAGAGGCCTGTAAACATTGCTTTCTGAATCAAAGTGCTATTTCAATTGTTGTCATCATATTATTTTTGTGTTATTGTGGAGATTATGTTGGTTATATTATTGTTATTCTGCCATTTCTAGCATTTTATTTATGTTCTATGCATTTATTATATCTGGTATCTTGCATATAGTCACCTTGGATCGTTGTTTCATTCCTTGGTTCTAGAGAGAATCTTGGTTACAAGGAATAACATTTGAAGAAGAAAGCTTAGTGAAGGAGTGTAAGGAGAACTAATTCAATGAGAATTGTGGTGCCTTGAGACCATCGCTTGTAGTGGAAGAATGACAGACTACGCTTCCCTAGTTACCATGTGAAATCTGTGATTTGGAGTGATTCGGATTATTTTCGGCACGAAATGAGATCAGAGATATAATAAAGAAATGCATAGAGATAGCGTAGATATTCAATAATATAACAGAAATGTATCAAAGATGCAACCATAAACACAGATATACAGTAGTATATTATTTATATTAATGAAAGAAATGTACAGAGACTGTAAAAATAGAGAGTGAAAGACTCGCTAGAATGGTGGCATCTTATCTCTGAGAAGAGATGTGACGGCTACTCGCATTCACAAGAAGATGATTACAATGAGGCTCTAAAGGACTTTTTACAATAAGCAGGAATGCAAAAAACCCTATACATTCAAAAACCTAACCCTAGGAGATGAAGCGCCAAAAGTCAGGTGGGCCCCGTTTGGGTAAGTGGGTACATCAACTTCCACGGGTCGTAACTTTTGCATACGATCTTCGTTTTAGGCCTGTGATAGATCGTTGGAAAGGTATCATCGAGGAGATTCATTTTGGTAGATCAATCATTCCTTTGGATATCATTGAGAATTTCGATCTCAAAAAATCTTTATTTGGGCCCTCAAAATGGCCCCGGAAGTTAAAATCTGCTAAAAATAGTAAATTGCCAAAATTGCCAGAAAAATGTTTTGAGTCATTTGGAAAAGGTGGGTGGCCACTGATATCTACCTAGATCATGGAGAGTTGACATTTATTAGGTACCCGAAGCATCATAACTCCCGGGTACATGGTAAGTAGACCGTGTGTGATGTGCATATGTTACACCTTTAATGCGATTAAAGAATAACGTCAACTACATTGAATCCTGGTATAGGTTCTAGTTGTCATCCACCTTGCGTATTAAGAGACACCATATATATTCAACTAGAAACAACCACATTTATGTAAAAAGTGGTTGATATACCCTAATCGACACCATTAATTGTAAAAGGTGGAAAATGTGGACGATCGACGTATATCAAAAACTTTTTACATAAAAGTGGTTGTTGCTAGTGATAGGTATTACATGCATTTCCTTGCTATTTTCATGGAGTTTGATACCCCAATTCAGGAGTGCATGGTGTTTTGGAACATAATGAGAACTGAAATCTCATTGTATAGTCAACATTTCTGATTTAGTGTCTCAAAATTTAAATTTCAGTGCGATCTTATTGAACATGTAAATGGATTTGAGTTGATGATTGTTGTTATTGATTGTGACGACGAGGAAAGACTCAATAGTTATGTTATAGAAGCCAAATTTTCTATCTAAAAGCTCTGCATTTATGATGATAGTAGCGACGAGGAAAGACCCGACAACGACGACGAGGAAATTTAACCCGATAGTGACATTTGAACTCAGAACTAGCCACTCTGTCATCTTACCCGTGAATGGGTCTTCTTGTGTGTAGTTTTTGATAGGTTTTAATCATTCCCCTTAATGTAAAATATGCTTATGAATTTATGGTTACAACTAACATTAAGGAAAGTTTTTAGTATTTCTTGAGGGCATCGTGGATATCTTGAACTAGGTAATCGTTAACCTATAGTTCGAGCCATGGTGGGAGTGCTATCATGTTGTGGGAGGGTTGGTTCCACACCTCTTCCTCAATATCCTTGGTTTTCATGCATGACCCCATTACTGAAAATGTGAGTCTAATTAGCAAGCATTAGCAATCGTCACCCTGCATCCATCAATGAAACATGTCAACGATACATAACCAACATCATAATATACCTAGTCATATGTCACATATGAAATAACAAAAATACTCAAAAAGTATACAGTCCACTCCCTCACTCGATCCGGAGTCCAAGCAATTCCATCATTTCCATCGGCATCCTCAATCTATCAAGAATCCTGCACACTGAGGAGAAAATAGTCAATCACGCCTCTCTATACATAACTAACATAACATAACATCATAATCCACAGTCTCATCATCAGAATCCAGAAGAGAAGGAGTCAATCATATAATGAAATGGTTCATTTGCACGCAATTTTCCTCAAAGAATAAGTCACATCAGGTGCACGCAAGAGTATGATGTTACATACATAGCCTCTTATTTAAAACTTTGTCCCAAAGTTTTGTAAGGATATTTAGAAACTTAGGAGTTAGTTAAGATCTACTTGGTCTAATGTGTAGTTATGTAAAAGTCTGTTTCTTTAGTATGAGTTATCTAACAGTTCATATTCTCCTTGATCTTAACAACCATTGGTCCATGGATTAACACCCGATTGGTTCATGAACTCTATTTAAAGAGCATGGAGGTTCATTTGTCGATGATTTATTGTGAGAAACTCTCTTGTAAAATCTCTCTGTATTCTTTTTCTTTTGAATTAATAAATTGATCCAAGTGGCCACATTGGTTGGGGCCGTGGATGTTTCCCCATAGGGGTTTTACCATGTGAAAACATGAGTGTGTTGATCTTTGATATGGTTATGTGAGTGGTTAATTAAGGTTCTCATCCTATGTTGGAATACATGTGTTGTTGAACATGGTATGAGATCTTGTTTGAAGACCCTCTTCTGTTATAGATCTAAATCGTGAAGCCAGTTTCCTCATCTCCATTTTTTGTCATTTTCATACATTTATGGTATGAGAGGACCATTCCATTGCGTCTGGAGCACTCGTTTCAGTTATGAACACTTTTTCTTTCACTCAAAAAGTTTTTCGTTTACCCAAGATACGACCATTTCGATCAAATCTCGATGTATAAAGTCTGAATACGCATTTTTAAAATTTTTGTAGAGTATCATTTTGGTTTTATTTTGGTTTTTTATTATTTATTTCTAGGTTTCTACTATTTTATATCTACGTATTCTCTTTTCCTCGCGCCTTGTATGATCTCAAAAAATCATAAACAAATAGGAAAAGGTGCATCTTCCGGGTAAGCTAACCGAGATCTAATCCTTGCTGTCATTGAGAAGAAAAAAAAATTTCTTCTGTGAAAAGAGTTTTGTGGTCAACTTCTTCTCTACTTTCGGTGCATATTGATATGCCTCCTCTACTATCCTCACCAACATCAAGCTGATTACATCCTGGATTTCATATCTCAAGACATTATGTACCTGGCAACTTTCTCTTCATCTCTCTCCCTCTATCCAGTCCTGATGTTCAGCTTGTAAAAATATTCTATGTACTCGTCTACTGTCATTCCCTTCTATCTCAGGTTCTACATCCTCTTGAACATAATTATTTGATAATCCTTGGGCATGAAATAAGCTTTCAAGTTTGCTACCATTCTATCAAAAATCTTAATATTTTTCTTACCTTTTCTTTGTCTATCAGCCTGCACTTCATCCCACCACAGTGCTATGATACTACTTGACGTAGACCCTCGTACTCTCCCTCAGGTCTGCTCGACCTCCTGGTCAAGGATTGTTAAATATTCTCGAGCTATATCATCTCCTCAAAACCTTGTTGGTCTCAAACTCAATTAAACACAGGCCCTGTTATCGCCCTTAGGATTTTCATGGTCATGATCTGATTGTTACTGATTTGTCCGTCAATCGACTGTTCACAGTAATTGTGGGCTTCCAACGTTCTCACTCTTTATCAGAGTGTTTTGTCCTTGCAATCATAAATTTTCTCACCCAATCTCGATTGAATCGCAGTCGTTGATACCCTCTCTCGACGGTATTAATGGTTATAGCGAATAGCAGGGTCCAAACTAGCATGTTCGCTAATTTTTCGTCCTCTCCCCCCAATGATTCCACATCATCGATTTTCCGTTCTCAGATCGATGACTATGCATGAGTCCTTCTCTCTTAGCACCCTTTTCCAAATCTCACACTGATAGGTTCTAGCCTCTTCCTTCCATCTGACCTTGGGTTTTGACCTAGGGTTTAACCTCCTAACGCTTTGTGACTTAGAAACCTTCAACCAAGCTCAGATCAACGGTCCTCAGCCTCCTTCACAATCAATGATCAAAATCCACTTTGGGACTCTGTGCTTCAGGAGTTCGTCACTTTTGACCTTTGATTTCCCCCAAAGTATTCCATACCCAAAGTTATATATAAGGCACCACATGTCCACCTCAAATCAATGGCTCTATTCCACTTTGGGACTTCAGCCTTCAAACATCTCGACTTCTCTGAGGTGAATTTCTCCTGGAATTCTTTCAGTCAGAGTTCACAATCTATCGTTGTTTGTTTCCCATACATCGAGGACTAAGTTTAACTTCGTTTCTTAAGTCTTTGGGAGTTTCAAAATCCCACGCTTTCTTCTTCCTGAAGTACTTTCACCTGAAGTACACAATCTATTGATGTGTTTCCTTCTAGATCTGACGACCAATATCCACTTCATCTCTTCAAGCTTCAAGAGTTTCAAACTCCTGCACACATGTTCCTCCCATAGTGGTTTCACCTGAAGGTGACAGATTCCTGCCACGTGTCCTTCTAGATCTGATGGTCTAGATCTTATCGACTCACGTCGACTTCCTTTCAAAGCGTTAAGCCTCAAACTTTTGGATCTCTCACCATGTGCTCTCCACAACGGACGATTGTGATCTTCTTCGGCCTTTCACACTTTGGGATTTTTTCAAACTCCACACTTCGAATCCTCCAAAGTGAATTTTCAAGAAGTCTCAGATCTGTCGACACATATATCCTAGAAACCAACAACCTCATTCTACTTCAACCTTTGGCTCTTTGGCAATTTCTCTTTCTCCTTGTTTGCAAAGCTTCTGAAGTGCTTTCGCTCTGGAGTTGTGGAAATTACACCACCCGTCCCTCTGGATAATGGATGGTCCCTGGCCTCTTCGAGACTTCGATGAATCCTCGCTCTTGTGTGCATAAAAAGACTTAAAAATCATGTGATTTTCCCAGATCCAATGATCTGGAACAATCCCACTCCCTTAGGGAAGGATCTTAGTCATTGACTAGTGAAACCTTCAGAGCTTCACTCCCTTTGAATATTTATCCCCACTATATCTCTTGAGATTTATCTCTCAGACCCTTTGAATCCTCAAAGGGATTACTCTGACACTTAGTCGAAATTCTAATTTGTGTAGTCCTTGCAATAGATTCCTATGAAAGACTTAACTTCTTACAGGCGACTGTGCAAACCTTGTAACATTCCCTTTGCACTCTTTGCAATGGAAGTTTCACACTATCTCCTCTGAGATTTTGAGTCAATATAGACTCCATCAATGCACTCTTTGCAGACTGTATGCACACCTTGCATGAGATTAATGAAGAAAAACAATTGAAACTTATCCAAATACTTCACAGTTTCATATGCTCAATGACACAACTCATTCATATATGAAAACATAAAATAACAGGGAAACTGTAAAAAGTACCAACACCATACATTGGGTCAATATCCCTCTATTATATTCCATCCAATGTATGTGGCTATAGCCTGATAAAAACAACTTACATTTAGTAATGACTATATCCTACTAATTTGTAGCTAACCTTATTCAGGTATACAATGAACCTACTTATGCAATAGGTCCTCTTGGGTTTCCTCCAACTACCTACTCGATCGAAAATAAATTCTATAGCTACTTAATTCTTATTACATAAATGCTTGTGATAGACAATTTAAGGCGAATGTTTAGATCCATGCCAAAATAAAATAACTAAAAGATGATATGATCTCTTTTGGTTTTGAAGTGATTGTTCAACCTCCTCCCATTAACTTCTCTGATTCACCTTTTACTAAGAAGTTCTCTGAGATACACTATCTTTCAAAATTTAAAATTTTACTCAAAAAGTGCACTAAGCGTTGTGATCTCATCGCATGTGGATTTGGTTTATGATGCTCTCGCATTACTAACATAATGTCTCAGAACAGATACATGAAAAACATCTTTCATACGCCTCAAAGAGTCAGGAACAACTAGTCGATAGGCCACAGACCCCTTCCTTTCCACTACCTTGAAGGGTCCCACGAACCTAGGAGAGATTTTAGCACCCTTTCCAAACTTGATAGAACTCTTGTGAGCTTTCATCCACAACAAGACTCAATTGATAATTTCATAACTACGGTCAACGCGATGTGCATCGACATAACTCTTCTGTCGATCCTGCAATTCCTTGATCCATTGTCTTATTGTTTTCATTTTATCTTCCATTTCTTGGATCGCTTCTGGTCCTACTAGGACCCTATCCTCAATCTGATCCCAACTCAAAGGCGTCTGACATGGTCACTTGCAAAGAAACTCAAAAGGCGCCATCTTAATGGTACTTTGATAGTTTTTTTTTTATGCAAACTCTAGCAGTGGCAAGAAATCTTCCCAAAGATTATGTTGGTCCATCACATACATACAAAACATATCCTCCAAGATTTGGTTCATTTGTTTTGTTTGCCCATTTTTCTTCGGGTCATATACGAGACTAAAGTTAAG
>SNQJ01S0159390.1:38078-50874 GCA_010110895.2 Picea sitchensis | reverse complement strand
CAGTCAGAGTGCAATATTCCTGGCAAAGAACCCAGCTTATCATTCGAAGACAAAGCATATTGATGTTCAGTATCACTTTGTGAGAGACATGGTTGAGGAAAAGAAGGTGTTGCTGGAAAAGGTTGGCACTTTGAAGAATGTTGTAGATTCATTGACAAAGTCTGTGAGCATAGAAAAGTTCTCTTGGTGTAGAGTAACAATGGGCATTGTTTCCCTGGATTGTTGACTATATAATCCCTTGGACCCCTGGATGAAAAGAAAACAAGTGGGAGAATGTTGGGTATGTGTTATATTCTTTGTATGTGTGTGTGTGGGCGCGTCAGATTCGACAATTGCGTCTAACGATCCCTGTAGTAGTGCTCTTTATGTCATGTCTGTCGGGCTATTTCCTAGGGGGGGGAAAGTATGCCCCCCCTGGTTACGCGGAGCATTTGGGGCAGTGCCCCTAAAATTTTTTTTGGACGGTTTTTGCGATTTTTAGCGGTTTACTAAATTAATCCCGGATTAAGGGATTAGGGTTTTGGTATCTACAGAATACCTAAAAACATTGTATATATTGTATGTTGAATGGTGAAATTCGATATAATGAATATAAGAAAGATTTTCCTGGTTGAGGGTTTCCAGTATAAAATCTTTGTGTACTCTGTGTATGCGCCATTGATTAAATTTTGTTTTGCTTAAGAATCTATATGCATTGCTTTACTTCACAGGTTTAAAACTTACACATCACGTGTTATGTATTTCCCAAGATAAGTGGAGAAAATATATAAAACAAGAAATTAGTCAATCCTTTTACCAATGGTTTTCATGCTTGTCCTTTTATTCCTCTATGTAGGTTTGATATTTAAGGTTTTACATCCACTATGCCCTTTTCTTCAAATAAGTGTTAAAAAAATAGCCAAGGCATCAAGTCTTCCCTCATATCCACATGCATTTGTTCTTATCAATACCAAATTTAGATCCCCTCATCTAGCTATGTGTTCTAAGAAGGAGGCCTCACCCACGATTTTTATCCACTGATCCTTTGTTTTATGACATGGCCCATATCGATTTTCAAAAATAATTTATTTTTTCAAATAAATCACATAAATGGTGCACATTATTGTAGAATCCAAAAAATATGATTTTTTTTTTATCTTGCATGACTACCTCCATCCAACTACCAATTCTCTTGATCAACCTATAACACTATTCACAACAAAATTCCACCCTTTTAGTATAGCTAGAGTGATCCCACTACATATTTGGTATTTAACAT
Source organism: Picea sitchensis (assembly GCA_010110895.2). Taxonomy (NCBI): domain Eukaryota; kingdom Viridiplantae; phylum Streptophyta; class Pinopsida; order Pinales; family Pinaceae; genus Picea; species Picea sitchensis. Next base: position 49,616 of record SNQJ01S0159390.1, on the reverse strand, counting down.
AGCCACATGTACAAAGAGAACACCTACTTATAATTTTTGATCATTCTTTTCAGGGATTTGTGTTTAAGAGGTGCTTCCAACCCCATTATATTTATGGACACATAAATCATTACTTCCTCTTTAATGAGGTTATCCCTATTCTAAGGGCCTTTTTTATTGATCTCTACTTCCCCTATTAACCTTAACCTTTGCTTCTTCCTTAGATAGTTTTATACACTAATTCCTTCCTTGACACTTTTGAATGGTAGCTCTAGTCTTAGTTTCCAAACCCCTTCCTCTACCCTCTACAACGTCATTGACCTTTTTTATTTTACATGATTTTTGGAGGTATATTGTGTTACATATTGGGAGGGAGTACTCGTCCTTCTTTGAATATGAATCACTCTCAAAAATCTCAATAGAGGAGACTTTTGTGGCCTTCTCTTTCCTATATTTTCTTATGCTACATTTTTCAACTTGCTACATCAAGGTTTCATTTTTGTGTTACACCTTCATAAGTAAACTTAGTAGGGATGGGCCCTACTCCTTCAATGTCCTAAGAATTTATTGTTGGATTTGTTCCTTCATCATTGCATTTTTATATCTTGTAGTTTCCATCATAAATAAGGATATGTGTGGGTGGGGAATGAACAAAACCCCCTTCCCTTTCATTTATGTTTAAGTTACATACCTAACTAAGATTGCAAACTATTGATTTCATAAAATAATAGAGATTTCATTTCTTTATTAGCCATGCATATTTCTTTGTAATGTCTACTAGTTTTTGTTTCTTCCTTCTTCCCAATGTAAAAAGTCCGATGTGGGAATTTATCCCCTAAAATATGGAACAAGTTTCTAAGAATAATTTGGGTGAACCTGAAATCTTCTTAAATTATAACTACCATACCTAGAATGGCTTAACATTTGGCTCATATCATCTATCATGTCATTCTAACCCCTCTTTAGACATGAATCTTTTAAATGGCCATTGGTTCAACAAAACTCCATCTGAAAGGGATGTTTATGTAGTCCATCAACTATATGGGCTCCATTCCACCTGACACAATCTTAATGTCACCCGGGAGAACATCCCCAAGGTCTAACTCTATGAATTGTTTTTACATAACTAGTGATGATATTTCCATGCATTTTATTCTATCATCCATTGTAATATACTCCATTGACCTATTACTTATGTAATTAAAACTTGTTAATCCCATAGTTCCATGATGAGATAAGGTAGTTTAGCCAAAATAATGGCCAAATTTTATTTAACTCTTAAAGTGTCAAATTTAGGCTTCACCATAAACCTCTGCCAATCTCATCCCTACACAATATTGTCTTGAATAAAAAGGTAACAAACACTCTTTCCATCATATAAAACTTTAATACATACCCTTACTTACTCTTCCATAGTTTTTCCATCCAGTAAATCAAGGTTTCTTTCCCCATTTTATTGGTTAAATTTTTTTCTTATCAACGTTGTTTTTGCATACACTGGGTTGTTTTCATTTATACCTACTTAGTCTATTTCCACATCCATCCTCTCATTCCTTAACTTTACTATAATAGTCCTATAGTTTATCTTACTTTCCCTAATTTTATCAACTAAAGAGATGACCTTCCTCTATTTAGAGATCATTTCCATTGTGCTTTCATTATCATCTACTACATTTCCTAAATTTTGGGAATGGGATGCATCCCGTAATACCCCTACATACTAATTCAATAAATAAAGAACATATCTTACCCCAGAGAAACCAAGTGAATGAAGTGTAAGAGGGATTGAACTTACCTTGTGTTGCATTTGGGTTCCCATCTTGCGAACTCACCTTGCGTTGTGTTTGGGTGCCCATCTTTCCAACTTGCCTTGTGTTACGTTCGGGCGCCCATCTTGCCAACTTGTCTTGCGTTGCGTTCAAGCGTCCATCTTGCCAACTCACCTCTAGTTGTGTTTGGGTGCCCTGCCTTGTTTTTGCAATGACTCCTCTTATGGGCGCCCTTCTTTCTAAGTCACCTTGCCTTTGCGCACCCAACGTTCTGAATCGCCTTGCCTTTGCGAGCCCATATTGCCAACTCACCCGTCCTTGCCTTCTAGAAACCCCAATTTTTTTCCCACATGAGTTATGTCGTTGGCTCTTTAGTTTTGTTGGTTGGGCGCACATCTTACGAAATAACGTTTCCCTGCCTTTGCACACACTTATTTCTTTTCTTCATTTTTCCTCACGTGGTTGCCCATCTTTCCAACTAGCTTTGCCTAGCCTTTCGCCCCCCCTATTTACCAACTCCGACTGCCTTGCATTTGGACTCCCTTCATTGTTTTCGCCAATATTGTTGATATTGTCTCTCCCTCTTGTCATGCCTCTGGGCACCTATATTTTCAATTCACCTTGGTGTGTCGTAGCGAAACCCCATGTTTGTGTTGGCTTTGAGAAACCCCAAGTTTCTTCCCAGATGTGAGTTGTGTCGCTGGCTCCTCGGTTTTGTTGGTTGGGCGCTCCTAGTCTTGCTAAATTGGCTTGCCTTTGGGCACACCTCTTGCCAACTTGCCTTGCGTTGCCTCTGGAAAACCCAAGTTTGCCTTGCATTCGGGAAACCCCAAGGTTTTTTCCCACCGCACTTATGCCACTGGCTCTTTTGGTTTTGTTGGTTGGGCACTCCTCTTGCCAACACAACTTGCCTTTGGGCACGCCTCTTGCGAACTTTATGCAACTTTATGCAACATGCAACTAATGCAACAATGCAACTTATGCAACTATATGCAAGTTTATGCAACTATGCAACTTATGCAATTTATGCAACTATGCAACTTATGCAACTACGCAACTTTATGCAACATGCAACTATGCAACTTTATGCAACTATGCAACTTTATGCAACTATGCAACTTTATGCAACAATGAAACTTGTGCAACTTTATGCAACACACAACTTATGCAACTTTATGCAACATGCAACTTATGTAACTTTATGGAACTTATGCAACTTTATGCAACATGCAACTTATGCAACAATGCAAYGTATGCAACTATGCAACTATATGCAAGTTTATGCAACTATGGAACTTATGAAACTATGCAACTTTATGCAACTATGCAACTTTATGCAACATGAAACTATGCAACTTATGCAACTCTATGCAACTATGTAACTTATGCAACTTTATGCAACTTATGCAACTTTATGCAACTTATCCAACTTTATGAAACTTTATGCAATGTCAATGCAACTTATGCAACTTATGCAACTTTATGGAACATGCAACTTTATGCAACTTTATGCAACATGCAACTTATGCAACTTATGCAACTTTATGCAAGAGGATGTGTGAATGACCTCCTTCTACTAGGACCAATTGTTTCCTGTCATGGAAACAATTTTCTTATGTTGCACATGCTTACCAACATTCTATCCATGCAACAAATTCACTTGGAGGACCTCCTTAGTGTGCAATCATAGCACCTTGTTTCAGCCAAATTAGTTGACAAATCCATCACCCTATCTACATCAATTCCTAAGCCTAATGTTGGGACTTTAATGCATCTTTCTATCCTAACGAATTTCATACACCTCTAATGTTGGGACTTTAATGCCATTCTATAAAAGAGAAGACTCACACCCTAAATAATACCAAGATAACAATAATGGGATGCCAAGTATGATATGAATCAAGTAAACAAGGACCCCAATAAGTTTGTTACATACAATAGAATCAAGTATATTCTCCAAGAAAAACATGGGTTCCCTAAATATTTTCTCACTAACTTATCTTTTCATTTTTTTGAGTTGGTACCACAAACTTATATTCACATGATAACTTATCTTCTTGTTTTAACGAGTGTAGGCACCACCAAATAGGTATCTATTGGATCTATATTCCTCGAGTGATGATCAAGATATACTAAGAGAGGTTGAAAATGAGACGTGTTGTACTAGATCTATCGGTTCTAGATAAACTAGATCTGAAAAGGTAATGAAAAGATTTTATATACGCATGCAATTTTTTATTGCCAACGGAGGGTCATGTAATTATGATGTTGATAGCATAGGTGACATTGATTTGCCCTTGATTTATAGACATCTTGTGCAACGATGGGCACTTAAGGAGCTACCTGAAGTGGACACAAATTTCTTCATCAGTGGGAGGATGTATCACATTGCTCCTTCATCCTTACAGGGATTGGGGTTATTTTCCATGGATGGAATAAAGGTCGGATATGGAACTGTAACTTAATTGATGGAGTATGTCGGACCATTATACAAATACAATCACTGGTTGATGTTGGTCCAATATACGCTAAGTATGCAGAGATACAAAGTTGCCGCAAATTATATACAACTAGTAGATAACAATCAAAATAAAGGGGCAACTATGTATATTGATGGAAGGCCAAAAGCTTCTGGAAACATTTCGGGATTTATAAATAGTACATGACTAGTGGAAACAACTAAGAAACCAAATTGCATATTTGAGGGACGCGAAGGAAATCATATATTTGTATGTGCAACAAAAACAATAGCTCCAGGTGAAGAGTTGTTGATGGATTACAACTTAAATCGAATAGACGGAGGGGGTGTGGCTATGGGGGTAAATATATTACATACCATTCAACTCAGCCTTTGATCAATCATTGTTATAATTTATCACTGCAATATTTCAATTTTTTACTGCATATATTTCATTTTTCATTATTTATTTTATGATATTATTGCAATATTTCATTTTTTTAATGTTACAATTACTTTCATAACTCTTGTTGATTAATTTATTGTGTCAACATATGTCTAGGGTGACCATGAGGAATCACATACTACATCTGTCCAGGATGACCATGGAAAAACACCCATTGTGCCTCAGTAGGTAAATGTTAAATATAGTAACAACTTATGACTACAACAACTAAATTTCTGAAATTTCATTATTTATTTTTTGATATTGCTATAATATTTCATTTTTTTTAATGTTATATGTGAATTTCATAACTTTTGTTGATTGATTTATTGTGTCAACTTCTGTTCAGGGCGACCATGGAAAATCACCTGCTACATCTGTCTAAGATGACCGTGGAAATGCACCCACTATGCCTCAACTGGTAAATGTTAAATATAGTAACAACTTATGACTACAACAAGTAAATTTCTGAAATTTCATTATTTGTTTTCTGATATTACTGCAATATTTCATTTTTTTAATGTTACAAGTGAATTTCATAACTTTTGTTGATTGATTTATTGTGTCGGCTTCTGTCTAGGGTGACCGTGGAAAATCACCTGCTACATCTGTCCAGGGTGATCATGGAAATGCACCTATTGAGCCTCGACAGGTAAATGTTAAATATAGTAACAACTTATGACTACAACAACTAAATTTCTGAAATTTCATTATTTATTTTCTCATATTATTGCAATATTTCATTTTTTTAATGTTACAGGTGAATTTCATAACTTTTGTTGATTGATTTATTGTGTCAAATTATATCCAGGGTGGCCGTGGAAAATCACCCGCTACATATGTCCAGGGTGACCGTGGAAAGGCACCTGTTGTGCCTCAGCAGGTAAATGTTAAATATAGTAATAACTTATGACTATAATAACTAAATTTCTCAAATGTTAAAGTTCATCTCATTAATTTTATTCATCAATGTATTGTGGCATGGTCAACGTGGGAAGGTAACCACTGAGAATCTTGATGAGGACGGAATATTTTATTCCATTGACCTAATAGAAACTATCATGAAGGCCTTGAAGAAGGAAAACATAGAATATCTAGGTTTGTTTCACAAAAAACCCCTGACACAGGAGGACAGGGAAATAATTGCAGAGCTAGAAAATCTAATAACTAATTTTGGGGTAAGTGGCATCTTCACATATTTTTATCATCTATGACAATTTCATATCCATTTTTTTGTTTTGTATTTTCTATATGATCTGATAAAGTAAATTTTTCTGTTTGTCGGAGTTTTTAAACCCCGTGCCCTGGGAACCTGCCAATCATGCAACTGCTATAGGTTGTAGTGATGGTCCAATGATTTTGAGGATTTTTGACCCTCCTAAGGTTCCCCTTGAATCCATTGATGAGCGCAATGATGTTGACCGGCATGACACGTCGAAGCCTGGGACTCCACATGACTGCAGAGATGAACATATTGTAGATGGAGAGGAATCTATTTTGCATGGAGCAGAACAAATTAAAAGCACTGAATCACTAGATCTTACCTTTCTGGCGGATGACGCATGTGTTCTGATTAAGATTCATAAGATTGCAGGTATTTGTTAATTAATTGATTCATTTTTATCATGAGATTGAAATGGACATTTGTTGAGATTATTATAAATTAATGGATAACAAGTTTCTACAAGAAACAATGTTTTCTACATAAAATTGAATGACAAAGCATTGGAGTTGTTTGGCCGGGCACCATTCGCACATGGTGGAATGGCCAAGATAGAAAAAAGAAAGATGAATTGATAGACCACATGGTAAACTTGTTCAGTAATACGTTCAACAAGAAAGTGGTTACAAAGTTAGCCGGCGAGAATTTAAAATATACCAGGGCCCAATATAGGGAGAAATTGCAATTAGACCTCAAGCATGAGCGCCCTCCCATGGTTCCGGAGAAAGAGTGGAAGGCCCTGATAGAGGATGCAAAGGAGAGCTTGTTTAAAAAACAAGGAAGACATCCACGAGTTGGTCAAGCAAGGTACAACACATGTCATATTATTAGTGAAATATGCTCATTTATGTTTTTCTTTCTTGTTTTAAGTAACAATTCCGATATCTAATTTTTTTCAAAAATTCCATATATAGGCTACCTGACACCTCCAAAGCAACCAAGGCTATAATGGAAAAGAACGGGCAGCATAAACTAGGTCAGGGTGGCTATGGAAAACTAAAAGCTTGAATCGTAAGAATTAAATGATTAACTGTGGTTAATATTTATTTAACAGTAGCGAACAAATATTTGTTTTTGTTATTGGTAATTTTAATGGTGTTATGCATTGCAGTTAAATATGTTTGAAACTGCTTCCACCGAGGAGGACCTAAATATTGGTTACAAGCATGATTTTAAAAGTGTGATTGAATATAGGAAAAGCTTGGGGTAGACTCCAATCTCCCCAGCCACGCAGGTAAATAAAATGAATAAGGAAACCGCAATAGCATGCTTGTAAAGTCTATTCATATTTTATTATATCACCCTTAACTAAGTATTTATGTGTGTTTTCAAGCAACAGTGCAACCACAACAGTGAATTTAGCGGTATTCAGTAGACACCATGTCATACAAGGGTGCACATGTCCAATGATAGTGGAGAGCAGAGTACCCATTCCAGTATGTATGCTTCAGAATTAGAAATATTTACTGTGATTGTAGATATTTATTTCCTAACTTATACGTATATATTATCTTCTTTAAATGGAAGAACTTGTAGCTCAGGAGGATGAACTTCGAGAGAAACCAAGTGGACAAGAAATTAATGCACCAACTATCACAACTACACAGACAGGTAAAGAGAAATATTGGAATGTTAATCAAAATAATGAATTAGTTATTTCAATTATATTTCAACATATCGATATGATCATTTTTTTTGTTGCAGTTCACGCCCCTGCACAGATGCCTTGATTCCCTTCTCAGTGAAGTACCAAAAGTATGTGTTGGCAAATGTTTAACAGGTAGCGTATGCTTGTCATTGATGGAAAGTACAACAGTGAAGATGGCAGGATCAGAGTGTGCATCGATGGAAAAACAGGAACAACGTAAGCTCAGGAGAGACAACACTGAGTGTGCATGTGAAGACTCTGTAGAGGCACAGAAGTCCAAGAATCCCTTGGGGATTCGGAAGTGAAATCTCAGGAGGAACAACGTTGAGGAGAACGCGCGCAACAAAGCTCAAGATATAGGAGTTCCCAGAGGAGAAGGAAGACAGAGATCGAGAAGCATTTCTAATCATTGGATCTCATTCAAAATTCATGAAAGAACGAGGGTCGTCAGATCAGAATATATACAAGAAGAGCGTTGAACAGGAGGACATATCCCAGACATTAGATCCAAGCACAGGACCCGACCATCATTGGATCAAGGAGAACCTGCACACCTTTTAAAGTATAACAAGGAGAAGCGGGCGTAATCGCGATATGCGAAATCGCGATGTAATCTGAACCGTCCAATCAAGATTTGATATGGACCGTTGATTTCAGTTTTTATCGGAGTTTCAGGGATAGAGAGTTGGAGATTTCAAAGAATATTGACATCAAGAATCTCGAAATCACGATGTGTGAAATCCCGACTGAATCTGAACCGTCAGATCAAGATGTGATCCGGACCATTGATCTGACTCCCTGTCAGAGTTTCGGGGATCGAGAGTTAGAGATGTCAAAGAATATTGACATCAAGAATCCCAAAATTGCGATGTGTGAAATCCTCACTGAATCTGAACCGTCAGATCAAGATGTGATCTAGACCATCGACTCGACTAACGTCAGCAAACCATGTCAGCTAGGAACACGTTTCATAACCAGGTAATGACAAGTGTCAGACTGATTCAACATTTCAGGCACATGTAAGTCACGAATCAGAGTGACACATGGAAGTATTCAACACGTGTCAATCCATGTGTGACATCAGCAGATGGACACCTTGTTGGAGTTTCGAGGATCGAGTGTTGAAGTTGTCAAAGAACATTGACATCAGGAATCCTGATATCACGATATGCGAAATCATGATATAATCTAAGCCGTCAGATCAAGATTTGATCTGGACCGTTGATTCCACTCAATGGAGAGGCATTGGGGATCGAGAGTTGGACATGAAAAAGATTATTGACATCAGGAACCGCAATTTCGCGATATGCAAATTCGCGATTTAATCGCAGTCGTTAAGTTAAGAAGTGACCTGGACCATTGATCTGATTTCTTTATGGAGTATCGGAGATCGGAACTTTGAAGTGACAAAAACACTGGACATCAAGGATGTTGAAATCACGATACACGAAATCGCGATTTAATCGCAGCCGTTGAATAGAGATCAGATCTGGATCGTTGACATAACTTCATATCCGAGTTTCACGGATCGCAACATCAAGAGAAATAGAAAACAAGGCAACAAGAATGCCGAAATCACGATATGAGATATGACGATTCAATCACAACCGTTAAATCAAGCTTGGATCTAGACCGTAGATGTAACTCCATATTGAAGTTTCGGGGATCGCGACTTTGAGAGGCAAGAACACAATGCAACAGGAATGTCGAAATGCCGAAACCCAGTTTAAAGGCAAGATTAATAAATCTCATCCAACAACGTAGATTAACCTGAAGGAGATCTGAGGGCTACTGTTGCACGACACAGTGAAACTTCTAGAAACCATTGATGGTTTCTACCAGAGGATGTGAAGACACTTCAAGATGACTGATAGAGGAGGTGAAGAGTCTCTAAGAAGAATGAAGATGTTCGTGGAGGAAATTGACAGCTGATGAGCATTGAGGCCTGAAACTGTAACAGAGAAGGTGAGTTCAACTGTCATAGAGAAGACGAAGAGTCTCAAACTACCAGAGAGGCTGAGGAATCTCAGTATAACATACAGTGATGCTGGACATGCAGGGCGAACCACCAGAGAAGCTAAAGAGTCACAATGATGATCATACATATCACTCGAGAGGTGGAGGATAACGGCGCGGAGTCAACATGTAGAGGCATTGCGAACATTGCATGCACAAGATGCACATAAGCTATATATACATGGTATAGAGAAGAGATGAAGTGACGGTGGCAGTTGGTGGTTGTTGTGGTTGTTGTTGTAGAAGGTGATTCATGTGTGAAGAAGGAGGAGAGTGCAGCAACTGAATTGCACAGAAGATGAACTGTGGAGTGAATGGAAATGGCACACAGAGCATAAAAAGCAGAAGAGCAGATAGTGCAATTCATGTGTGCAGAAAGGCAATGAGGTAGACAGAGCAACGAAATGCAGCAGAACAACGATGAGTCTGGTAAGCCATTGTTGAACATCATATCACTGTAATAAGTTTCAGTAGCAAAGATTTATATTTCAGGGTGGAAGGGAGGAGCTAGGGAGGACTGTTGTCCTCATAGGTTCAAGTGGGTGCTTGAACACAGGGAGTTGTAGCTTCCATTTGGTTGCAGCCAGAGAAATCAGGGTGGCAGGGTGGTGCAAGGGAGAACTCTTGTTCTCTAGTATACAGGTTAATGCCTGTATGATTGGAAGTTGGTGCTTCCCTCTAGTTGGTGTTGGAAACACTCAGCGAGTTGGTGCTTCCTTCTAGTTGGTGCTAGAGAAACCAGGGAGTTGGTGCTTCCATCTAGTTGGTGCTAGAGAAACCAGGGAGTTGGTGCTTCCTTCTAGTGGGTGCTAGAGAAAACAGAGAGTTGGTGCTCTCAGCAAGTTGCAGCTTGCAAAATAGAGGTTGTAGCCTCATTATGAGTTGGTTCTCATATGTATGATAATGTAAAGAATGTAACTATTACTTATCATATAAAGAAAAAGAGGTTTTTACCCTATATGGGTTTCCTTGAGAAATATTTGTCTCTGTGTTTCCCATATATGTGACTGATGCTGAATGTGCCATTATTTATTTCCCTGCATTATTGTGATCATCATTCAGTGTTTCTGCAAAGAGTTTAAAAAGAATCATAATTGTTTAAGCTCGGTAACAACTGATTCACCCCCCCTCTCAGTTGTCCAACAATTGGTATCAAAGCCGACCCCTTTTATCTAAGGGTAGATCCTAAAGCTTAAACATGTCAAGCCATGAAGGAAATTCAACCAATAAGGCCCCTATGTTCAATGGAACAAACTTTGCCTTCTGGAAAGTTAGAATGAGAACCTACATAATGGCTTTAGGTGCAGATGTATGGGATGTGGTAGATATTGGGTATGTAAAGCCAATTGTGCTAGCTAATAAGGATGAAAAACTAGAATTTAGCTTCAACGTTAAGGCTATGAATGTTATCTTGAGTGGGCTTGCAGAAGCCGAATTCGTAAAAATTATGCACCTAGGAACTGCCAAAGAAATGTGGGACAAACTCATTAACAATTATGAGGGTAATGAGAAGGTAAAGGATGCAATGCTTCAAACCTACAGAATACAGTTTGAACAGCTGAAGATGAAGGAACCTTCTTTAGTTCAGAAAATCTTGAGATCTCTCCCAAATAGGTTCAACCCGAAGGTCTCTGCTATAAAATAACTTAATGATATAAAAACCTTGCAGTTTGATCAACTTCTAGGAACACTGACTGCATATGAAATGAGAATGGTTAAAGATAAACCCACTTCCAGAGAAGCATCATTTAAAGCAGACAAGAATGAGGATTCTGAGCCCGATGAAATTGAGACAAAATTTGTGAAGAGACTGAAGAAGGGATCAGGCAAATACAAAGGTAAACTGCCTTTCAAATGTTTTAACTATGGAAGGATAGGTCATTTTGCAAATAAATGTCCACACAAGAAACATGATCAGAACTATGAAGGTGAAGAGAAGCACAAATCCAGGAGATTTGATAAAAAGAAAAGTTTATGTGTAAACATTGATGACTCCTCAGA
>SNQJ01S0159390.1:23969-36224 GCA_010110895.2 Picea sitchensis | reverse complement strand
AATGGTAGGAAGATACCAGGCTGCTCCTAAACAGAGTCATTTGCAAGCTGTCAAAAGGATATTCAGGCACTTAAAAGAACCAATGACTTATGGTCTGTGGTATCCCAGAAATCAAAGTCTTCAGTTGACTGCTTATTCAGATGAAGATTGGGCAAATTGTGTTGATGAGAGAAAAAGCACCAGTGGAGGAGCATTCTTCTTGGGTAACTCCTTAGTAGCCTGGCTTATTAAAAAGCAAGGTTCCATTTCTTTATCAACCATAGAAGCTGAGTACATTGCTGCTGCTACCTGTTGCACACAGGTATTATGGATTATTCAAACACTTGCAGACTTAGAGGTAAAATATACTGCACCGATCCCAATTCATTGTGATAACACAAGTGCCATTAGTATGTCTAAAAATCATGTCCTCCACTCCAAGACAAAATATATTCCCATAAAATATCATTTTCTGAGAGAGCAGGTCTTGTTATAACCCTAAATTGCACCACACATGCTTACCTGGCATCAAGCCAACTCATATCCCTTCTTTGCCAAAAACTACTGAACAACTCTTCTACTAAAAACTCCATTTTTAAAAGTACACGCTAGCTGGACCACTACAACCCGATTGTACCTACAAAGTACACGCTAGCAGGCCCACTACATCCCGAGTGTACCTTCAGAATCACGAAAAAAAGGAAAGTTGTCGACGGGACAAAAATCTATGGGTCAGTTAACTGAAACTCCCGGCCATGCATGGCCGAGGGTTCGTACAAAACCCTAGCTCCTTCTAGCCTATAAAAGAAGGGGTAGGGGTACTATTTGGAGGAAGAAGAATATAGCGAAGAAACTCTGACCATTTGCCGAATCCATTGTCCCAACCCTTTAGCCTTTCCTCAAGCCAAAGGAGAATTAACACAAAGAAGTTGGAGTACGAAAGAAGAGGAGGAGCCCAGGATCAAGATCAAGGAGCGGTGGTCGGTCTCGACTTTGGTTGTAAGTTGATTCATTTTTCGAATAATAAAAGAATACTTTTCCCGTCCCAATGCATGAGTTATCTATGATGTGTTTAATTTATGCTTAATTTCCAACCCTCAAGTAGAGAAGTAGCATGCATGCGTAGGTGTTTTTCTTGATTGCAGGTTATCTTTCGAAGGAGCAGCGCAAGCAAGCGGTCAAGAGCACAATGGAGGATCTACACCAAACATCAATAAAAAGGTTAGTAGTTCCTTTCCATGCATGTATTGTGAAAGAGGGGTTTAAGTTTTGGGTGGTAGGTTAAAAAGTAATTTCTTTACGATCAAAATCTGCATGCAAGTCTGACCCTAGTTTGCTAGTTCGTAGGGTATTTTTCCCAACAACATGTCTCCAATCAGATTGTTCAGGTCCATTACATTCCCACTACAAAACAAATTGCATACATCTTTACTAAGCCCCTAGCCAAGACACTGTTTGAATATCTCAGACAGAAGCTAGGTGTCATTTCGTTTCACACCTAAAAGAGTCCATCTTGTTAGGGGGAGATTTGTATTGTTTGAATATCTAATGCCTCCTAAAATTACTGCAATAGCTCAGGGGGAGCATGTCTCTTCTTTGACATTGATTTCAAAGGGGGAGAAAAGAATTCAGGTGCCTTAGTTTCCATCAATGCCAACGGGGAGATTGTTGGCAAATGTTTAACAGGTAGCGTATGCTTGTCATTGATGTCAAGTACAACAGTGAAGATGGTAGGATCAGAGTGTGCATCGATGGAAAAACAGGAACAACGTAAGCTCAGGAGAGACAACACTGAGTGTGCATGTGAAGACTCTACAGAGGCGCAGAATTCTAAGAATCCCTTGGGGATTTGGAAGTGAAAGCTCAGGAGGAACAACGTCGAGGAGAACGCGCACAACAAAGCTCAAGATACAGGAGTTCGCAGAGGAGAAGGAAGACAGAGACCGAGAATCATTTCTGATCATTGGATCTCATTCAAAATTCCCGAAAGAACGAGGGCTGTCAAATCAGAATATAGACAAGAAGAGCATTGAACAGGAGGACAGATCTCAGACGTTAGATCCAAGCGTAGGACCCGACCATCGTTGGATCAAGGAGAACTTGCACACCTTTTAAAGTATAACAAGGAGAAGCAGGCGTAATCGCGATATGCGAAATCGCGATCTAATCTGAACCGTCCAATCAAGCTTTGATCTGGACCGTTGATTCCAGTCTTTGTCAGAGTTTCGGGGATCGAGAGTTGGAGATGTCAAAGAATATTGACATCAAGAATCCCAAAATCGCGATGTGTGAAATACTGACTGAATCTGAACCGTCAGATCAAGATGTGATCCAGACCGTTGATTCGACTCCCTGTCGGAGTTTCGAGGATCAAGAGTTGGAGATGTCAAAGAATATTGACATCAAGAATCCCGAAATCGCGATGTGTGAAATCTCGACTGAATCTGAACCGTCAGATCAAGATGTGATCTAGACCGTCGACCCAACTCATGTCAGCAAACCACGTCAGCTAGGAACACGTGTCACAACCAGGTAATGACAAGTGTCAGAATGATTCAACATTTCAGGCACATGTAAGTCACGAATCAGAGTGACACGTGGTAGTATTCAACACGTGTCAATCCACGTGTGACGTCAACAGATGGACACCTTGTCGGAGTTTCGAGGATCGAGTGTTGAAGTTGTCAAAGAACATTGACATCAGGAATCTCGATATCGCGATATGCGAAATCATGATATAATCTGAGCCGTCAGATCAATATTTGATTTGGACCGTTGATTCCACTCAATGGAGAGGCATCGGGGATCGAGAGTTGGACATGACAAAGATTATTGACATCAGGAACCCCGATTTCGCGATATGCGAATTCGCGATTTAATTGCAGCCGTTAAGTTAAGAAGTGACCTGGACCGTTGATCTGATTTCTTTATGGAGTATCGGGGATCGTAACTTTGAAGTGACAAAAACACTGGACATCAAGGATTTCGAAATTGTGATACGCAAAATCGTGATTTAATCGCAGTCATTGAATAGAGGTTAGATCTGGACCGTTGACATAACTCCATGTCATAATTTCATGGATCGCGACGTCAAGAGAAATAGAAAACAAGGCAACAAGAATGCCGAAATCACGATATGAGATATGGCGATTCAATCAAAACCGTTAAATCAAGCTTGGATCTGGACCGTAGATGTAACTCCATATCGAAGTTTCAGGGATCGCGACTTTGAGAGGCAAAAACACAATGCAACAGGAATGCCGAAATGCCAAAACCCGGTTTAAAGGAAAGATTAATAAATCTCATCCAATGGCGTAGATTAACCTGAAGGAGATCTGAGGGCTATTGTTGCACGACACAGTGAAACTGCTAGAAACCATTGATGGTTTCTACTAGAGGATGCGAAGACACTTCAGGATGACTGACAGAGGATGTGAAGAGTCTCTGAGAGGAATGAAGATGTTCGTGGAGGCGATTGACAGCTGATGAGCATTGAGGCTTGTAACTGAAATAGAGAAGGTGAGTTCGACTGTAACAGAGAAGACGAAGAGTCTCAAACTGCCAGAGAGGCTAAGGAATATTAGTATAACATACAGTGATGTTGGACACGCGGGGCAAACCACCAGAGAAGCTAAAGAGTCACGATGATGATCAGACAGAGCACTCGAGAGATGTAGGATAACGACGCAGAGTCAACATACAGAGGCATTGCGAACATTGCATGCACAAGATGCACATAAGCTATATATACACGGTACAGAGAAGAGATGAAGTGATGGTGGAAGTTGGTGGTTGCTGTTGTAGAAGGTGATTCATGTGTGAAGAAGGAGGAGAGTGCAGCAACTGAATTGCATAGAAGAGGAACTGTGGAGTGAATGGACATGGCGCACAGAGCATAAAAAGCAGAAGAGAAGACAATGCAAGTCATGTGTGCAGAAAGGCAATGAGGGAGACAGAGCAATGAAATGCAGCAAAACAACGATGAGTCTGGTAATCCATTGTTGAACATCATATCACTGTAATAAGTTTCAGTAGCAAAGATTTATATTTCAGGGTGGAAGGGAGGAGCTAGGGAGGACTGTTGTCCTCGTAGGTTCAAGTGGGTGCTTGAACATAGGGAGTTGTAGCTTCCATTTGGTTGCAGCCAAAGAAACCAGGGTGGCAGGGTGGTGCAAGGGAGAACTCTTGTTCTCTGGTATACAGGTTGGTGCCTGTATGATTGGAAGTTGGTGCTTCCATCCAGTTGGTGCTGGAAACACTCAGGGAGTTGGTTCTTCCTTCTAGTTGGTGCTAGAGAAACCAGGGAGTTGGTGCTTCCATCTAGTTGGTGCTAGAGAAACTAGGGAGTTGGTGCTTCCTTCTAGTGGGTGCTAGAGAAAACAAAGAGTTGGTGCTCTCAGCAAGTTGCAGCTTGCAAAACAGAGGTTTTAGCCTCATTATGAGTTGGTGCTCATATGTATGATAATGTAAAGAATGTAACTAATACTTATCATATAAAGAAAAAGAGGTTTTTACCCTATATGGGTTTCCTTGAGAAATATCTGTCTCTTTGTTTCCCATATATGTGACTGATGTTGAATGTGCCATTATTTATTTCCCTGCATTATTGTGATCATCATTCAGTGTTTCTGCAAAGAGTTTAAAAAGAAGCATAATTGTTTAAGCTCTGTAACAACTGATTCACCCCCCTTCTCAGTTGTCCAATAGTATGGTACATGAGCGCATGGAAACACAAACAATAGAAGGACAAGGCACAAGAAATACAATGTCAAAGGATGATTATGATACCCCAATCATCATTTTTTTTAATGTAAAAAAACCTAAATCACAGAAAAAATAGATGTATAAATTTATGACTTGTATTTGGATGTTTATCGATGTTTCTAGTATGAAACATTGTTTATATGAATTACAACATTATGCTTCAATGTTTATATGTTCATATGTTTTGATGACTATCCTAGTTATGCATGAATGTCTATATGTTTTCTATATAAACAAAATCATTTGTTGGGTATGGGGAATTGAGAGCGATGTGAGGGGGGAGAGGGGCCATATGAGCTTCCACCTTCACGTGGTTGGCCATGTTCAATAGAGAATAACCTATTCTCTAAACAAAGAGAAGCTCATTAAGGTATGTGACCACTTAAGTTTTTTCTAGAGTATTTTACATAACTACATGTTTGTTTATTTGCTTATATATTATTTACTCATATAAATAATTTGTCTTTTATGATTCATGCAGGTCTTGGTGATGGAAATCCATCTTGTTTTGACGTGTTTTTTAAAGTAGGATTTATACTAGTAAAAGTTCACAATCCTCTAGAAAGGATAGAATTGCATTTTTGGTAGACAATCATCAATTGTTTTAACAAACTATGAATCATAGACTATGGGAAAAACGTTTTTTTTTGTATTCTTACATTGACCAATACAACTATAACAAATTTTAAGTACAAAATCTTAACCGCACACACACACACACACACACACACATATATGAACCCTAAGTAAACAAATGAGAGAAGAGAAAGGGAGAATATGTATTGATAGGAGTGAATGAAGATAATAATATGAATAATGGAGTGGAGAGTGCACTCTATCCTAGTTGAATTATCCTTGCATTCAACATGTCTCATGCCATAATTTCAATCTCTCTTGTTTGATCATAAGGGTATCTATAGGGCCTTATGTTGGTAGAGATACTACATGGTGTAAGTTTAATGGCATGTTCAGAGATCTCATGAAAAAGGAAACCTTGTGGGAATTTCCTGAAACACCATGTCATGCTTATTGAAGTTATGTTTATCTCTAAAGGAACATTTCCTACTTTAAGTTGGGCTTCTTGTAATGATCCCAAGCCATTATTCCAGGAACATCACGGTTTTGGGTGTCTTTTAAATCTTTTCTAGTTGTGGAATTTCGTCAAACACTTTGTTGATCTACTTGTTTAGATGTGTTTACTTGCAGGATGGCCTCTTGATTCCGGCCTTAGGGTTTACTGATGTGTTTATATGAATTTTTGCAGCAAATAACAAGAAGAGACAACCATGGAACATACCTCAACCATATGCAATATGATATACAAGCCAAAACATCTAAAATATGCTTTTATTCATGAATAGAGGAACCTGCTACAATGAAGATGCCAATCTGGAATGCTCAATAGATGGCCAAGAAGATAGATAATAGAGCTGCTACAAATGCTCCAATAGAAGACTACAATAAGCCTCCAAAGGTTGGATATACAATGCAGACTGAATACAAGTAGATCTGGGCCATACAAATGCTAAACCCCCAAGCTGGAAAGTGCCACGCCCTGTTGGATGGCTGAAGCCCCTTGACAATTCGGCCCTACTTCCAAAAGTGTCCAATCACCTCAAGAAAGATGCCAAACAATATATCGGGTGATGGTAAGAACAACCTAGGTGTCTTAATCTCCAATATCCCTCTCACACATTGTAGATATGAAACCCCTCCACTGAATGGTGCGCCCCTCTGAATGCCTAAAACCCTAGATAAATCAATCTCACTCCTAGATGCCTCCAAATGATCCACAAAACTACTAGAGTGATAGATCAGGATGCTGTAGTGAAAACCCAAGTGCTCAAATCACCAAAATACTTGCTAGACCCTTGGATCTAGCTATCCTCCAAATAATGGTGCGCCCTCCTCTTGGGAAATCATCCCACTCTCAATACAAATAAACCTGCCACTGAAATGCCTCTGGAAACCACCAAGAATGATGCTAAGACACCTACAAGGAAAACCCAATACCTAGAATCCTCAAAATCCCTTCTCCTCAGCTAGGATGAATCCTCCCTCAATGGATGGTGCACCCCTCTTGCTGGAAACCCTAACTGGTGCGCCCTCTCTCTCTGTGCCCTTGAAACTGATGTAGAATCCTCCTACAACTGAGTAGATATGGAACTAGAATGGTGTGGGAGAATATTGCATCTCTGAGACCAAGCTTGGTACAAGCTAGGTGGAATATTTCACCACCGAAATGTCCTTTAGGGTTTGTTAAGTCAAAACCCTCAAAACCCCCAATGATGGGCTCACTAGCTAAAAGCCAGATATCAAAAGATAATCATACATGAATCCATGAGTAGAGGATCTTGCCTTTCCTTTATACTTTTTGGCTCACCTTGTCCCTCCAAAGTGACTTTCATTTTAGTAATATTTAATTAATTAATTAACCTTTTTACCTCTGAAAAACACCTTATCTCTCCTTGTGACTTCCCTAGCCATTGAAAGTCACTTCTCACTATCCCATCCTGTAGTGTTTCTCCTTCCGATTCTAATGAGCAATTACACTGAGAGGTTCCTCTAAGTAATGTGCCCAAAATGACCTCTTCAGTGAATTTAATTAACGTGTAGCCCAAAATAGTCAAAATTATGGAAATCGTCGGAATGCAACAGAACCAAAGATAACCTGTGCGAAATGGCTCATAATGATGACATATGATGAATAATCCAAGCTAGACCCCTCTCAATGACCACTATTATCGCTATAACATCCATCTGGCTACTTCGGTCATCATAAACCTCTACACTGTGATGATGTCCCAAAGTGGGGACATTACAGTCCTCTCTGCTAGAAAATTGCTTGTCCTCAAGCAATAACCAAATTCCCCCAAGTAAAATACCAGGATCCCATGTCCACTTGTGGGATACACAGTAGAACCCATCCAAAGATGAACACTCATACACTCTACCCCCTGGGTCACATATCAAGTCATGAACTGCTAGCCATTGAGAAGCATAATCCTGAAATACACCAACTCCGTGAGTCTCCTACACATGACACATGGCCTCATCCCAGAATGAGTCCATCCTCCAAGCTACTATCAATATCAACAAGGCCTCCATCAACTGCACATGCTGATTCCATAATGAGGTACTACAAAACCTATGTGAGAAACCCTCAAGCGATGTGCTCTCATCAACACTGAAGCTCAATGAGAAGTCAGTCCAGTCACCCCTGTCAGTCAGTGAAATTATCAACCTTGCAATCCTTGGGTTCCATGATAACCTCTGTTGAAGATCCCCATGCTGACACTGCACTATGATGACCCTGCATGACTGCTCCCTGTATGTATATTGGATCCTCCACTTCTGGATCCTCAAGTTGAAATTCGTGTGGCCATTGGACATGTCGTCTAGAAACTGTATATGTAAAGGCATCTCTATAGAAGAGGTACTTGTCCACCCATCTCCATGTCTGGTCATGATGATCAAGAGTGAAAATTTGCCTCTCTCTATTAGACAAATCCTTGCATACCCACTCCAAACCGACCCCTGGTGGAGTGTGTGGCTCTCTGGCGCAACCTGGGTTACTATGTAGTGAAACACCCCACTAATCAACTGGACTCTCAGATCCCATGGAAGACTTGCAAGTTTATCACTTCCAGTCTCCTCTAACTACTCATGTGTCAGACTGATCACTGTTGGAAGCCCTCTGTGCTCATTTGCTATCATCTGGCCTATGGTGCTCACCATCATGCACCAAGTCTCAGATGGCTGCCTGTGACGATCCACCTCTATCCTGTTGGATGTTGTAAAAGTACTCCTGTCAGGTGGTCTCGACCCACACACTCTCCATGCCCTATGCCACTATCTATCTCTCCTCATGTTGTTGTCCATGATAAAAGTGTCGGGAAAGGGTAATAGAGACATTTGTAGTTGACCGTAGGAATGAAAAATACCACCTTCCTTGGTCAATCCCAAGGATTCAACCAAAAGCATGTTTACATGTACCCCTGATAACTGCTCGCCTATAGCCATCACTAAATCCCAATCATTAGGTACAATCGGAAGTAACTCCTCTAAGTGTTGCTCAACCAACCTCCATCTCTCATCTCCCATGCAACTACTGAAATGGTGAAGGTGATCTCCCCCAACTATGTGTTGTTGTAGAGGAGTGACATTTACATACTCCCCTAAGTGTGTCTCCTCCATGCAAGGCACTATACCAGTCTGAATTTCATCATACATCTTGGCTTGACTCTGTGAACTATCCCTCATCACCATATGCTCCAGCATACTCATGTCGTCTCCTGTAGACTCATGTTGCATCATATATCCTGGGCATACTTCTGGATCAACCTCTACATGGAGGTCAACCGTTCTCAGAACACAAATGGAAGTGTCCTCCATCAACTGGTGCTTCTCTTCTAGATCACCAACATCCTCTATCAATGTGAATGACTAATAGATCTGAGTGTCCACTAAGACAGATGAAGTGGATCTCTGACGAATCTCCTCAAGAGACTCATCTAATCTAGACTCTGATTCTTGAAGGGTTGTCTACGTGCCTCTCAAGAATCCTTGAGTGCTCTCCAACTCCTGAGTAAGTATGTCCACCTCCACCTCCTGCTCCCTCAGAGCCTCATGATACATCTCACCAATCCTCAATAGGTAGTCCCTGTCAGTCAACAGTTGCTGGTAATTAGTCCTCATCATAGATACTCTCTCCCTGAGAGTATGAAAATCATCCATGGAAATCCCCTCATCTAAACTACCATGTGCCACTCATGCTCTCCAGCAGTAATCTGCCATCACTACATGCATGTCATCAATATGTCTAGTGGCTTCCATGATCATAGCCTCACTAACTCTCAACTGTGTTTCTAAGTGGTGTGACTCCTTATCATGGTCATGTTGAGGTGCCATCTCAGACCCCTCACTGCTAGTGTCAGTCCTGCTAGTGTCAACTCTAGAATCCCCAAAAACACCCTTTGCATAAGATGACATGTTGAACTGTCCACTGTCTATTGTGATGATAGGTACTCCTGAATGCTGCTACACCCCATCAGTAGATGTTATCTCCTCCTGAATCACATTGTACCATGTATGAGTAGCTGTATCCTCCTGTGAACTCAACCCACTACTATCCTCTTCACATGGATCCCATATAGATGTATCCAGACACGTGTTATGGTCATCCTGACTGCTAAAGAGTTCATCATCATCCATGCATGCCGATACTGGAAGTAAGTGCTCCATCAACCTATCAACCTCCACGAGCTGCTCAACTAATGGAGTCTCCAAAATCTATGACTCAATCTCCTCGTGATGATCCGTATGTGTAGGGTCAACTGTCTGCACATCCTGTACCTCCTCCAGGATCTGTGGGTCTACATGTCCATGGTGTGAAACCCTCACACTAGGCTCATCCATCACATCTAACGTGCCATTGATCTCCTCATGTGATGTGGCTATCATGGGTGTCTGAAAGATTGACAAATGTGGCATGAACCTCATAGGGAGCTCATCAACTCTAGGTGCTAACACATGTGAATCCTCACTAGTGTCACCACTCTGCTGAGGTGCAAGGTCATCAACACCATGTGATATGTCTGTTGAAGTATTGGTGCTATCATCTTGTTCCCTTGACTGTCTATCTACTACACAAGGGTCATTATCCTTGTCAAGCATGCTAGAATCATCAGCCTCTATGCACGAATCACTATCACTAGCCTCTATGCAAGAGTCACTATCATCATCAGACTGCTCCAAATCCTCATCATCACTGTCATAGTGCACCTCAACGATATGCTTCTTACCCTTACCCCTACACCTATGATCTGGTTCCCAAGGAACCTTGCAACTGTTGCAAAGTTGTGTGCTCCTAATGGGTGTGGGATTTCTCTGTGCTTCCCTCCATCTAGCTGCTCTAGCTCTGTTTCCCTATACTGTGCTAGTCCAATATGTCACCTCATCTTTTCTCCAACTAGGGTTTTTCATGGATATAAACTTTTGGAGCATTATTAGAGGCCCAAGTCTCTCACAAAGTGCATGATATTCCCTTTCACAACTCACCACTTCTCTAACAAAATCTATAGACCCCATCTTTCCTTATGGAAGATCTCTCAGGTTGGCAGGAGTCTAAGATCTTATACCACTGTAATGATCCTAAGCCATTATGCCAAGAACATCATGGTTTTGTGTGTCTTTTAAATCTTTTTTGGTTGTGGCATTTTGTCAAACACTTTGTTGATCTACTTGTTTAGATGTGTTTACTTGTAGGATGGCCTCTTGATTTCGGCCTTAGAGTTTACTGATGTGTTTATATGAATGTGTGTAGCAAATAACAAGAAGAGACAACCATGTAACATACCTCAACCATATGCAATATGATAAACAAGCCTAAACATCTCAAATATGCTTTTATTCATGAATAGAGGAACCTGCTACAATGAAGATGCCAATCTGGAATGCTCAACAAATGGCCAAGAAGATAGATAATAGAGCTGCTACAAATGCTCCAATAGAAGACTACAATAAGCCTCCAAAGGTTGGATATACAATGAAGACTAAATACAAGTAGATCTGGGTCGTACGAATGCTAAACCCCCAAGCTGGAAAGTGCCACCCCCTGCTGGATGGATGGAGCTCCTCAACAATTTGGCCCTGCTGCCAAAAGTGTCCATTCACCTCAAGAAAGATGTCAAACAATAGATCAGGTGATGGTAAGAAAAACCCAGGTGTCTGAATCTCCAAGATCCCTATCACACCCTATAGATATGAAACCCCTCCACTAAATGGTGTGCCCCCTTAGATGCGTGAAACCCTAGATAAATCAGCCTCAATCCTAGATGCCTCCAAATGCTCCACGAAACTACTAGAGTGATAGATCAGGATGTTGCAGTGAAAACCCAAGTGCTCAAATCACCAAAATACCTGCTAGACCCTTGGATCTAGCTATCCTCCAAATAATGGTGCGCCCTCCTCTTGGGAAATCGTCCCACTCTCAATACAAATAAACCTACCACTGAAATTCCTCTGGAAACCACCAAGAATGATGCTAAGACACCTGCAAGGAAACCCCAATACCTGGAATCCTCAAAATCCCTTCTCCTCATCTAGGACGAATCCTCCCTCAATGGATGGTGCGCCCCTCTTGCTAGAAACCCTAACTAGTCCACCCTCTCTCTCTCTCTCTGCCCTTGCAACTGATGTAGAATCTTCCTGCAACTGAGTAGATCTAGAACTAGAATGGTGTGGGAGAGTATTGCATCTCCAAGACCAAGCTTGGGACAAGCTAGGTGGAATATTTCACCACTGAAACGTCCTCTAGGGTTTGTTAAGTCAAAACCCTCAAAACCCCCAATGATGGGCTCACTAGCTAAAAGCCAGATATCAAAAGATAATCATACATGAATCCATGAGTAGAGGCCCTTGCCTTTCCTTTATACTTTTTGGCTCACCTTGTCCCTCCAAAGTGACTTTCATTTTATTAATATTTAATTAATTAATTAAATCACTTTAATT
>SNQJ01S0159389.1:0-21866 GCA_010110895.2 Picea sitchensis | reverse complement strand
GTTGGTTTGATGAAAGAGTGATAGGATTTTGATGTAGCAGAGCGTAGCTTTGTAGTTGATATATATGGACATAGTTTTGATGTAACGCATAGCTATAAGATCAATCAATTGTTTTGTGGGGTTGATAAAGTATTTTTTAAGTATAGTTTAAATAGGGTTCAATCAATATTGAAAAACTAATTATACCTAGGTTTTTTTATGTGGTTTATAAACTATTTTTATGTAAATTTTAAACAGTGTTCAATCAATATTGAAAAATTGATCAAAATGCTATGAAAAACTAATTATACCCAAGTTTTCTTATGTGGTTTATAAATTATTTTTAAGTAAATTTTAAACAGTGTTCAATGAATATTGAAAAATCGATCAAAATGATAAATAATTTTGTTTGTGGAAAGATGTAGAAAGATAAGCATAAACATAGTCTTTTTTTTAACTGTTGAATTTATTGTGTTATCTTAACTATTTCCAATTTCTTCAATTTTTAAAACATGCTATCACATACTTCGAATTTGTTTAATTTTGAAAATATGTTTGGGTCCTCTGTTGTATTATCTTATACATTTTTCAATTTATAACTGTAAATTAATAATATAATATTGAAGATCCAATCAATACCAAGATGATCATAATATGGTACTGGGCAGTGAAATAGGAAAATATGGGGTGAGTAATATACAACTTTTATTTATTTATTTATATATATCTATCTATATATTAAGATGTATACAGTTTGTCGCAGCAATCAATGCTAGGTAATACAACTTGCGCAGCGTTTAATGTTACGTAATAGCTCGCCCGAAATATAATTGCCTATTTCTTACGAAATCATATTATGATCTTATGATAATAATATAAAGGGATATGAGAATATGAAAGTTGTGTGTTGCTTACGAGATCAGATTATGGTCTGGCTATAATAATATAAAGATTGGCGCTATCGCCTTCTACATATGCCTAATATTCCATTGAACCCTCTCATGAAAGTTCCTAATATTTGTTCAGAATCTTCGTATTCGTTTTCCATTAACGCCAAACTGTGGCCTTCTTGACCTTATAAGACCCCGCCCTTCGAATCTGAGAGCAGCCACACATTTCTACTGTTCTGTTAAGAAAGGAAATGCAAATATTCTATTATTGTTTAATTGTAGCAAAAAATTATATGGACATGTAGCATACACATGATCAAAACTTAGACTATCCACCACCAATTGAATAAATTTCCAACTTTAAGCTTCAGCCACCAAGTTGAGCTGCAAACAACGACATTGATAATAACATTCAAACATTGAGAAACCTAATTGTCTCTTTTGGAAGCATTATTTTCACTACATTCCTTGAGACTATTGCATCTTCTATTTCCTATGTCTGGGGAAAGTTTTCTGATTTTTATGATTACCAGAATATGATGTAAATTTAAAGCATTTTACTTGAAATTCATTGAACAACTAACTAATAAGTTCCCAACAAATTGTGTATGTAATTCACAACAAAATTATATGGAGTAAATAAGAAAAATCACTTCTTGTTTTGGAAGCATTATTTTCACTACATTCCTTAGACCATTGCATCTTCTATTTCGTATGTCTCGGGAAAATTTTCTGATTTTTATGATTACTCTGGATAAGGATGTAAAATTTCTAAAGCACACTTGAAATTCATTGAACAACTAATTAATAAGTTCCCAACAAATTGTGTATGTAATTCTCAACAAAATTTTATGGAGTAAATAAGAAAAAATCACTTCTTGTTATGTTTGATTTATGCAGTCCATCCTTGGCATATTTTACTTGCCCAAATTGGGTTTAATCTTCTCTACCAACTATAAGGTATACAGTTACCTTGCTCTAAGAAACCTGGGATTTCCTAGCCCTTCAATCTTGAAGCTTCGTTGATAGAGAAAAAATGCCCAACACCAAAAACAAAGGTTATTCTTGGAAGAGAATCCCACTTAGACTCCCTCATTTGTAGGAAAACCCTAAATAGTAATGTTTTTCCTTTGTTGATTCATTTATATAGCATAAAAGGGACTTGCAGAAAATGATAGATGCAAAGTAGATGGTTTTGACAAGTGAAGAGAAAATGATAAATGAAATATTAGAGATCAACACCCTACATTGACCATACTTTGATGTTGTTTAGAGTTACATCATCAAATAAGCTATTTCGAAAAAATAGTGTTTCCTTTTAAACTTGCACTTGTACATTCATCATAGTAATATTTAAAACCAACAATTAAATCACAAATTGATTCCTAATAACATACTATTACTCTCTCCATGACAACTTGAGTGGGTCTTATTAGTTAAGAACATCCAAGCCTCCTTTGAGGTCATAGGATTCAACCAAAGAGGTGGGTAGGGTGTCTCTGTTAACAAGTAAATGTATTTACCATGTACATCGTGACTGCTATTCATTCACACTATAAATTGAATTGGTATCCGCATATATCATTGTCAATGGACAAAATGTCCCTTAAATAGAACATTCAACCAATAGAATATAAGTTATGTATGATTTTATAATAATCTATAAATTAGAAGCAATATGTCAAGGAAAAAATCATATGAGAAAGATTTTTAGGAGGATATTCTAATGAAGCTGGTTGATTGAACCATATATTTCAATTTTATAGATAGAAATCCAAATAAAGGTCAAGTGATGATCTTGTGGTTGAGGTCGCATAGAGATGACTTCACTAGCACCAAAACTGGAGTGGATAGGGAATACTTTGATTTCCTCAACTATTTATCTCAACCATAAATCATATGAATAGGATTATGCAAAGATTCTTTCATAATTCTATGACCTCCAAACTTTAGTAACTTGTGTTTTGTTTCTCTCTCCCATCATTTTCATTTTGATAGCGAAGGTGTGGTCACAATCCATGATAGTCAACTGTGGAATACCATGGAGTTTAAAGATATTATCCATGAAATTTATTTGAGTGAATGCTTTTAACTTGAAGGGGTCTTGTACAAAACAAAAATGAACATATATCCATGGGGGTTCAATTTGAAGTTGTTGGATTAGGGTAGTGATATTGTGATCTATTAACCATTCTTTGTGGAGGTGATTCAATCAATCTACTACTATGAAGGTGATTGAAAAAGTGATTTCTTCCACTTCATACTTTTGAGAGATAGAATCCACCACATTCTTTTTTTCCCTCTAATAAACTATCTCAGAATCACATCCCAACATTTTAATGACCAATCTTTATTGCTCAGGGGAACAAATCCATTGCTCTAGGAAGCATTTCAAGTTAAAATGATCCATTTTAATTTGAAACATTTCCAAAGTAGGTACCTCGATTCCAAATATCCACAACATGTAATATATCCATCATCTCCTTTCATAAGTTGATTTTCCCAAGTTCCTCTCACATAGTTTTCTTTTAGAACACAATTGTCGTCTCTCTTGCATGAGTATTGTCCAAGATGCCTTAATTATCCCATGATCCTGATTTAAGGAATGGGATTAACACACTGAATAAAATAAACACGTAGATATGAAGAACAACAATGCATATCCAGTGTACAATATCTTCTATTGAATAAATGAAATAGGGATGAAACAGAAATTGCATAACTCAAAACATGTATGCAAGTAGCGCCATGTTTTCTAGCATGTATGCAACTAGAGATATCTTTTCTAGCATGTATGCAACTAGCCATCTTTTCTAATATTCCAAAGGTCCACAATATCTTGCTGCCAACTATGGGAAGCTTCTTAATCTTAGAGATTTTTTCACTTTCACTTTTAAAAACACACATGTTCACTTCATTTTGAAATATCTAAACACTATATTATTTTCCTCACAGATATTTTATTCAAGTCCTCGAAAGCATTAAAATTATGTTTAATCTTTTCATATGCTCTCCATTTCCTTCAACAAGTTGGCCTCGACAAGTGCTTTGTCCTGCTTGGATTATCTAACTCATCGATGTAGTTACACTTCCTGCCATACAACGCCTCAAATGGACTCATCTTTATCGAGGTCCCATATACCCATTATTAGGGCTAAAATTCCACTATGGGATATAATTCTTTCCATTTTGATGGTTGATCCATCAGTTTACACGCTCTAAAACATGTCCTCCATGATTTTGTTTCCCTTCTTTGTTTTCCCATATGACTATGGGTGATATGGGAAAACAAAGAGGACCAAAAAAAAATAAAAAAAAAAAAAACCCTTCCAAAAATTGTTAAAGACTATGAGATATACCAAATTAGATTATTTAAAAAATATATATAAAAGCATTTAAAGTGTGATTTTTTTATTTTGATATACATATGTGTGTAGGAACAAATTGTACTATATTAATTAGAAAGTGAAGTACAAAGTTCATAAGAATACCTAACCAATGTCTTTAGACCTTTGCTTAGAGTGACTAAAAAACCCTATACACCTCAAAAGTTGGATATAATTGTACTATGTTATAAAGTGGAAGCTCCAATGTCCAAAATTCTATAAGAAATTATGAGTCATGTCCACATTTTCATAAGTTTTAATAAAAACAAGCTAACACTTTGGATTTAATTTAAAAAATGCCAAATGGACAAACGCTATTCAAATAGAATACACTAATGAATGAAAAACACCATAGTTTTTCATTCTCCATCAATGTTTTATAATAACTAATAATTAGAAGAAGTTTATGGGTTCCTCATAATAAGTGAAAATACTATGGAGAAAACTAAAATGACATTTTTATACATAATTAATCCTAACGATGTTAACTATGACCACTAAGTATTTTGCAATGTAACAGATGAACAATTGTACATAAATGGTTGCATTTGTTTGAGCATCCATTCATATAAATATATATTTGTGTGTTGGAATTTATAAATAAAGGGAATATTTCATGTGGTTGATAGAAAAGAAAGCATAATTACATTCTCAAGAAGTGTGTGTCTAGGAAATTCAACAGAAATCATAGTTGAAATTAGGTGGTACGTGTACCGCAGATAGATATGCGTGATAGACAGTCGCATACATATGCAGGCTGCGACAAAAATTTCACATACATACATGAGTTGCAGAAGACAAGTCAATGCACTCCAAGGGTTTTGTTGGTACATGAAGTCTATAAGTACAAAGCTGACTGGGCTGTGTCTCTTTGGTAGAGGTTGGTTGTTACGCCTATTGGCACAAATTGGTACAGTTTACAACCTGTGATATCTCACAATGATAGTGTGGGTGTGGTTTCTTCATTTCACTTATATTTCAAGGCTACAGGATGGGGCAAGGATAGGGTGGTTCTCGCCACCTTCCGCTGTAGCCGAAACATAAGGGGTTGTATCCGACCGGGTTGTAGATGAGAATTGGGAGTTGAGCCATCACATTATAGCCCCGCCAGAAGCAGCTCCTCATTCTAGTTGCAGTTGGAGAAAAAAGACATTTGGTGCTTCAATGAATGCAATTTTAAAGAAATATAAGAAAAATCTCATTTCTTGGTTTTCCTCGGATTGGGTTTCCGTGATAAAAATACCGGGTGTACTCATGGCTGTAAGGTCTGGTTGTTCATTGTTTATGGTTTATCTACTTTCAATTTATTGGATGATGATGTTATATTGGTATCATAAATATAGCCAACACTTATATAATTGTTTTTAAATGGATTAAAATATTATTACCCATCTTCACCCCTCTTCAAGAATCCAACAATATAACCGAATTCCTCAAAAAATCAATTTAATCTCATTGAAAGGCAGATCAGTGAGAGAAACAATATGTATAAAACTGGAATACTACCAGAGCTCGATGGATAAAACTATGCATTTTGGGAGTAGAAGGATGAAAGCATATGTATAGTTATTGTGAATTGAGGTTTGAAATCAATTGTAGATGGATATAAAGAACCAACAGTTCCGCCAATAAATGACAATGGAAAGAAAATCATTCTAAATAATTCAAAAGAACCAAATTCAATTTCTATGAATGGTCTTCAGGATTCAAGATATGTGAAATTCTATTCACACAGAAGCCCGGTAGAGAGATTTGGGAAAACCCCTAATATTTATGAAGGAGAGACAAAAGTCAAAGAAACAAAGTCAAACCGCATAGGTCAATTTGAACAGCCTAAAGATGAAGGAAGACGAGAATATTGAATCTTACTTCTTACTAGTCGATGAAACAGTGAATGAAACTATAGGATTGGGAGAAGAAGTTGGATGAATCTATACTCATTCAAAAGGTACTAAGATATCTTCAATGGAGATTTGATCCAAAAATCCTCAACACTGGAAAAAAGAGAAGATATAGACTCAATAAGTATGGGTGAACTACATGGAATCTTAACATCACATGAAATGAGAACTGAACATGAGAGTCTAGGTATAAAAGAAGCAACATTCAAAGCATCCAAGAAGTCAAAGAAAGGCCAGAAAAGGAAAAGAAGATAGGATCAACAGTGACATCTTGGGATATGATGGAGAAGTAACCAACTTTGTTAAAAGACAAAAAAGGGAACCAATGATGACATAGAGGTGAGATTCATTGATTTGTTTATGGCATTATCATTTTTCTAACAAATTTCACAAGAAAAATAAAAGAAAATAAGAATATGATTCAAATAGAAAACAAACATATAAAGGAAAAATAACCAAAAAAAAAAAAAAAAAAAAAAAAAATTTGCACCAAAGAAGATGGCTCCTCATGAGATGAAGATGAAGTCGGTGAAAGTGATACAGAAAGAGTTCTATTGACGACAATAGAAACTTTGATAAAGAAGACACAAAAAGAAGAATATGAAGAGTATGTTGACCTACATAGAAGAATTGTTGAGTGCCATATATGTTATAAAAGGGAAAGAAGAAAACAGGATCACTACAAAGTAACTAAATAGAAAAGAGGAAACAAAAAAATTCCAACTTTGAAGAATTAGAGAAGATGATCTCTAATCTAAAAATTCAAGTTGAAGAAGAAAAAGAATCAAGAAGCACCTAAAGAACATTTGGAAGAAAAGGACGTGGATCATTGGAAATTTCAAATAAGGAATTGTTACATTGAGAAACAACCTTCAACAACAAACACACAGAACAAATCAAAGTTTTTTTGGATAATAATATCGACCCTAGGATGCCACATCCTAAAAGTTTGATCTAGGAGACAATCAGATAGAAAGAGGATCAATATCCAAAACTATAGATCAAGAAACACAACCAATAATATATGCAGAGAAGTTTAGAGGAGACAAGAGCCTATTGTGGAAGATCATTAGACACTCCTCCACCTAGATGATCTGATTTCAGAATCAACAATAGTCAAAAACAGTCTCAATGAAGATCTAAGGACTGAAGAGCAACCCCTTTCAGAATATCTTCAACCCTAGGTATCAAACTATATTTTTTTGTTTATGTTATGCATGTAATAATTTTGACATAAAGATGTAAATCGCAGATCTAATAGCAAGAACAAAAACAACTTTGAAATTCATGCACAAAATGGTTATCCAAGAAGGCCTAGTGAACACAAAGAATAAGTTACAATTAGGTTTGAATCATTGAACAAATGAAGTTGAATGATATTAAGTGAAACAATTTTGGACACATGGCCAAAGATCAGGAATGACAAATTCCTCTAGAGAACCATAATAGAGTAAGAATGGTCATAGATCTAAACCTCAACATAGAATACAAATAAGATCGAAGAATCAATATATAACAATGAAGAATGCAATTACTCAGCCTACAATCTAAACACAAGAAACGAGGTTGGTATGTTGACGGTGGTCGCCAAACACACATGACAGTGATGAAGAAAGTTGTTTCAATACTGATAAAGGAAACAGATGGATCCATCTCGTTTCCTTTGGAAACAATGACTCAAATAGAATCATTGGAAAAGGCAATCAGTTAAAATTGGAAACAAGAATACCAAGGAAGGAAATATTCTACTAGTGGAATATGTGAAACATAATCTTTAAGGGGAAGTCAAATGTGTGACCAAGGTCACAAACTTATGTTTGATTCAAAGAAGTGCGAGATAAGAAAAGTAGATTTAGGAAAATTCATTGCAACAACCGTAAGAACTTCAAGCAACACATACATGTAATTAAGGAAATTGGAAATGAAAAAGGGTCATCTAGGAAAGGAATACTAAGTTTGGATGGGAAATCGTAAGAATGGGTCATATAAAATTCGATAACCTCGTCAAAGTACACATAAAGTAAGAATTCAGATAAATTCCCCCTATCACGAAGCCAACCAACACATTATGCAAGCATTGTCAATAAGGAAAGAAAACAAAGTCCAGGTTTAAATCAAAGGAATGATCCACAACAAGACCATTGAAATTGTTCTACCGACCAGTTTAACGTCCAGGAACAAGGGGTTTAAAAGGTTAGAAATATTTTATGTTATTGGTGGATGATTATACAAGGATGAATGCAATTTTTTCTGAAGAAGAATTCATAAGACGAAAACCTAGTGTATACAAGGAAATGGTTGAAAATAAAATGGATTCAAAATCAAATGTTTGATATCAGACAATGGAGGAGGAGATTCCACTTCAAAGGAATTTATGGATTTGTGCAACAAGCATGGAAGAAAAAGAAATTCTTTGTTTCTAGGACAATCAACAAAATGGAGTTGTTGAAAAAAAGAACATGACACTGAAATGGCTCAAACAATGTTAATCGATTCAAAGTTGACATATATTTTTTGGATACATGTAATGCATACAACATTTCACATTAAAAAAAAGTAATGCTAAAAATGCTGACAAAACTCTCTACTTGATATGGAAAGGAAGACCAAGAAATGGAAGAACTTCATAGATTTAGGGAAGCAAATGCTACATCAAAAGAGAATTTGGCAGAATGGTTTGATTCTCATGGATAGCTTAAACAATTTGTCGGGTTACCTAAGTATTAAGAAATCATACTAAATGTTACAACATGAGGATCAAAAAGTTGTGTAAAGAATCAATGTAACATTTGATGAGACATGTGGATGGATTTAGTGGAACAAGTTTACTAAGAAGAAGAAAATGATGAAGAAGAAGAAGAAGGGGAAGATGAAGAAGATCAGACCAGAAGTGGAACAACAAGTACAAAAAGCACCTCCAAAGACACATAGAAAATAATACATAAGAATCATCTTTCAGATCAAATTATCAGGAACAATGATGCAAGAATTGAGACTAGAAGAAGAACTCATTCACCATAACAACTGCACATTCAAGCACTCTTTTCTATGATTGAACCAAACAGTTTGAAGAAGCCAACAAGGACGAATTCTAGAAAAATGCCAATGGATGAAGAGTTGGATAAAATAGATAATAATGACTCTTAGGAGTCGATTCCAAGACCAAGGTAATAAGAATGTGATCAACACAAAGTGAGTCTTAAACAAATGAAATGAAGATGGATAGGTTACCGAGAAAAATCTAACCTGTATGTAAAGGATACACACAGTTGAAGGTACTGACTTTGAAGTTAGGCGTTTCTCCCCAATTGCTAGAATGGAAGCAATTGGATTAACTCTAGCTTCTATGTACGTTCCAAGAATATTATTAAAGTAAAATCATATAGGATGTGAAAACTGGGTCTCTAAATGGGGAAATTGAATAATAAGTCTACATTGAGCAAACCGAAGGATTTCCTCAACCTGCTACTTTAATGAAGATTATGTAGGTTGAAGAGACCTTGTATGGTCTTAAAACAAGTCACTGCAGCATGATATTTTTCTAGAATGGATATATATCTACAAAAAGTAGGGTTTAGAAAAGGAAATGTAGGCAACAACCTCTACATATCAAGGTAACTTAAGATAATATTTTATTAATCAAGTTTATGTTGATGATATTATTTTGGAAGCGATGATGACCTATAAGCCATAAATTTTCAAAGGATATGCATAATGAATTTGAAATGTCATTACTTGGAGAACTATCCCTTCTTTTGGTTTTCATATATGTCAAATAAAACAAGGAATTTTAATTCTCAAACTAAGTATATGAGGAGAAATTATAAAGAGGTTTGGAATTTAAGATTTCAAACTAGTTACCAATCTTATCCAAACCAGTTGTAAGTTGAGTAAAGATGGACATTCAAGTTCATGATCAGATGCAAGACAAAGTCAATGATTGGTAGCTTACTTTGCATGACAACATCTAGACTAGATGTAATGGTATACATGGGTACCGATTTTGAAGCAACACCAAAGGAATCACATGTTCTAGCAAAGTTAGAAGAGGATTTTCATATATCTCAAGGGTACACAAGATTTTGGATTATGGTATCCATAAGGAAAGGATTTATCATTTGTTTCCTACATAGATGTAGATTGAGAAAGTTTCATTCATGACCAACAAATCCTGTAAATGGAGTAAGGTTCTACTTGGGTGAGTTTTGGTATCTTGGCTAAGAAAGAAACAATCACCATTATCATTGTATACAACCAATGAAGCCATTAAGATAATAACAATAATAATAATCCATTTTTAGGTCACTACAAGCTGCATTACCTAATTGGTGTATGATACCCCCTTTGTTTGTGGGGATAAGGGACCCCCTTCGCCCAGCAATTTGACTAGAGTATCCCCGATTGGAAAAGCCATCACTCCTTTCCATTGATGTCGCCGGAGATTCATCGTATGCAGGATAGATATTTATATTCTTGGGGAGATAGAACATAGGCATGTTTCCGTGGGGAGGATGGTCATTGTGTATAAGGAGAGATATGGCTTAAGTGTTGCATCAAAGTGTTTCCATGAAATCCAAAGATGTAGATTGTTGATTAATTAGGTTGGATGTCATTGATATCAACCCCTGAAACAAGTCTGATAGAAAATTCAGTAGCCCAAACAATATGGTTACGAGACTTCAGTTTGATTGAGGCGTAATAGTATGAAGATTAATATATTTGCAAGTAAACTATTCTATATGGATAGTAAAACGTCATGCTATTTTCGTTGATATGTGGAACTTCACATAAATCCTCACATTTAGAGAGTTATTTACTTTGTGAAGTTGGAAACCCTCATGAGTTACTCCTCCAAAGGTCAAAGAAGTCACCATTATAGCTCCTAAAAAAAATTGACTAGTCAAGTGGGTGAAACCACGAGTTAATCATGGGTTGTTATTGAAATAATAAAATAATTAAAATAATTTAGTTGCAACTAGAAGAGGAGAATTAAATATTTGCAGCAAAGTGGGTTAGAAGTGGACAAGTGGTTGGATCCTGGTTAGCCCTAAAATAAGGAAATCATGTTAAGTTTGTTAGAAGGTAAACCCTTGAGGAAGATTACATGGAAGTATAAATAAGAGAGCAAGGATATCCCATTAGCACCTATTTAACATATTGAATATCTACATTATTGTGTGTATATTTGATTATAGGTACTCATTCATACATCTGAAGTTATGCAAGTCTGAGGTAGCATAAAGGTTTGACGACAAAATTTTCGAATTGCATAACATTGAAAAATCCCCAATTTTTGAGGTGTATGCTGGATACAATGGAACATAGTGCGTGCATATGTAGGTTGAAGGAGAAAAGAACGTGCACATACACATGCTGAAGAAGGAACAATTGTGTACAGTTGGGAAAATACATGAAAAACTTTGGGAGATGAAGAGGCTAGGTCTCTAGAGTATGAAAAGTAAGTCTAAGAAGGTCTAGAGGATCAAGTACAACAACCCATTCACATGTGTTCAAAAGCAAGGCCTTATTTCCTATATGTAGTTGGATTTTTTTTCTACATGAGAAATGGTTGTGGAGGTTTGGAGGATTTTCTCCCTAGAGAGGCTATTGGTTGTGCTGGCACTTACTATGTAAGTCAGATCTACATAAATACAGTGGCGATATACTTCATATATATCATCGGTACATCTCCTTAGTGTCGAGGGAACATACTGCATTTCTTGGCATATGGTTAAGGGTTTTTGTGTATACATGATTGAGAGGATTGTAGTTGTGAAATGGTTGTGAAGTTGTTGATGTAGTGTGAGGTTCTATCTCAATGAGGGTTATTATACTTGTTTATGATTATACACACATGTATGACACATGACTAGAGAGATATAGATGCACTTGGTTAAGGGATGTACAATATTGCATGGCTAGGGCACAACCACATTTCTTTGGACACAAAGGTCGCCGTATATTGATCGATAGAGGAAACAAAGGGTCATATTTTTCAGGAAGGTGAAACCCTAGTTTTAGAAGCTGCATGTAGGCTGCAATATACGTAGAGGTCGCATTATATGTAGGATGCGATAGACAAGTCACATACATTACTCCAGCTCTATACATTGTCGACAATCGCGGAGTTTCTTTGCTGGTACGAAGGTTGCTGTGTAATAAAGCTGATCACATGTCTCTTTGTACATGCTATTACAAAGTTGTTGGCATATATTGCGGCCAAATACAATGGTATATATCATCACAGCGTTGGATGGTAGTGGTTCTACTATTCAACGAGCTCTGCTGGTGGTCGGACAAGGATAGGAGTTGCAGCCAACTCCTCCAGAGTCAATAACATTGGGGGTTGTATCCTCATCTGGTTGTTGTAGCCAAAGAATAGGGAAATTGTAGCATCCCTCATGTTGTATCCCTAAAATATAGGGGTCGAGCTCCGCCTGAAACTCCGAGAACAGCAGAAGTTGGTGGTTCCAATGAATGTAATGCATATATAAGAAAAACTTATGTGGTTTTCTCTCGCATTGGGTTTCCAATGCAAAAATAATTGTGTATTGTGCACGTGCATGATTTTTCATTGTGTATGGCCTATTTACTCTGCGATATGACTTCAATGTTGCATCTGAGTTTTATCCTTTTTAACAAGGGGAGATATTATTCATATGTGAGAGATGCGAATCATAGGTTTACAAACACGCATAAATATCAAAGGAACTCAGTACTGGGAGAAACCCCAAGGGAGACTTTTAGTCAGGGATCAACCCCAAAGGGAGAAACCATTTTCCATTAATGTCAAGGAGATAGAAACATTGATTATGAGTACACCAATGAATGTTATCATGACTCAATTGTTTCCATCAATGAAAACCAAAAATCCAAACCAAATGTCCATCAACCCAAGCCAACTGTCTCACAATGCAATTAGATGATTAGGAGAATAAGTTGATGAATATATAATTTTTCAAAAGGCAGCTAAGATCTCTTCCAATTCGATTTGATCCTAAGAACTTCAACACTAGAAGAAAGACAGATTTGATTCAATAATCATGCATTTAAACTACATGGAATTTTCGCAGCCTATGAAATGAGAAAGAACTAGAGAATCTAGGTTTTAAAAAGAAACAACATTCAAAGTAAGGTTCCAAGAAGTCAAAGAAAAATTGATAAAAGGAAAAGAAGATATCAACGACAACCACATATTGGAAGACTATGAAGGAGTATCCAACTTAGTCAAAAGACTAAAAAGGGAACCAATGCAGATATAGATGTAAGTTTCCATTGATTTGTTTTTAATTGTGATGGTATTAGTAAGTAACAAATGTCCTCATGCAAAAAAAGAAAATGAATGAAGAAGATGATTCAAATAGAGAAAAAAACATGTAAAGGCGAAGAACAAAAAGAAAGTCTTCAAGAAAAATTTCTTCTCGCACTAAAGAAGATAGCTCCTCATCAGAATAAGATGAAGTCAATGAAAGTGAGACAAAAAAAGATTGGTATTCATGGAAATAGAAAAAAAAAAAAAATAAGTGATAAAAGAAAAAAAACAGAAGCATAACACCTAAGAATTGTTGGAGTGTCATAGATGTTATAAAGGGTTTAAAGAAGAAAAACAAATCACCACAGGAAGAATTAAAAAAAGAAGAGAAAACACAGATGATGTCTAATATAAAAATCCAATTAAATAAGACAAAAAGAATCAAAGAAGCACTTAAAGAAAAGTTTGAAGAAAAGGAAATGATCATTGAAAATTTGGAAGCAGGAATTGTTACACTCTAGAAAAGACCTTCAATAGAAAACACATGCAAAACAACTCAAACAGCTTTGATAACATTATCAAGGGTCAGAGGACACATCATGACAATTCTAGGCTAGGATACAATCGCATGTGCAAGAGGATCAATATCCAAAACCATGCATCAAAAAGACAACCAAGAAGCTACGCGAGAGAGTCAGAGGGAGACACCGGTTTTGCCAGAAGATCACAAGAACACTCCTCCACCTAGAAGATTTAGATTTCAAAATCGCTGGATATCTGTAATCGGGGAAGACCTCAAGGAAGAAGGTATGGATTTGTGAAGAATAACCCTTCAAAATATCTTCAACTCAATAAGAATAAAATACCACAGAAAATTGTGCATATTGAACTAGTTGGACCAACTAGAATAAAATGATTGATAAGTGGTATAGGTTAGACATTATTCACTCCCCCTATCAAGAATCCAACAATTGGTATCAAATGAGAGTAAAAACCATACCAATGAACAATCATTGGAAGACATTATTACCCTTCAACAATTATAGATTCATCAACTTCTTCTCCCAATCATCTAACTACATTGTCGGATAGTTGGATTAGGTTGATGGACAATTGGTTTTGATTGTTGGTTTTCATTGATGGAAACACCGTAATTGATGGAACAAGTAGTCATGATAACATTCATGGTTATAATCGGACCAATGTTTCTATCAACCCTTTGACATCAATGTGAAATGGTATCTCCCTTTGGGGTTGCTCCTTACTGAACTCTTCCTTGGGGATTCTCCCCCCTAAATGCCTTTAATATTTTTTCTTGAATGCCTTGAGTCAGTTTCTGGTGGAGCCTAGATGTTTTCATTTAGTGGCTGCAAAATATGTGGTGAGGTACCTTAAGGGCACAATAGATTGTGGTCTTAGCTGGCGATGGAGATCATGATTTCACATTGAGCGGATATACTAATGGATTTCATGTGAAGCGTTTCTCAAAGGAAAGCACCTCCAAGATGTCAGCTTTAGTTTAGATCACCATGATCTCCTCGGCGTAGTAGGACGCAAATCTAGTATTCTCTCAACACAACCGTAAGAAAAATACATTGCTACATGTTCTTTAAATAAGCTATATGATTCGAAAGTTGCTGACGGACCCATTTGACTTAGAGATGAGATCAACCTTAATTCTATGTGACAAACCAGAAATGCATAAAGATTTAGGACAAGTAAATCCCTGTATTCCACGACAAATGTAATACTGCTAGAGATCCATTATCATTACATCCGACATGGTGCAGAGAGGAGCAAAGCTCCAAAGACATTAGTTAATGGATGAACGTGTTGTTGACTTGTTGTCCAAGCCACTCATCTCACATACGCTTTAGTAATTTTGAGATAAGTTTGGTATAGTCCTAAAGGACCCTCCTCGAAATGGGGACTAGACAGCCGGATGAGACATCTCTTGTTTCCGACCTGATGGTTGTGACGAAAGCAAGATGATGTGATATGACTAGTAATTATGCTTCCAACTGATAGTCGGATGTGTAAAGCTAGTCTAGCATCTCACTCCCAATCTAATGGCTGTGACGAAAGTAGAATGAGTGCCCTTCTTCGCCACCCCGGATGGTTGTGATGTAAAAGAAAGATGATCCGGTGACTAGTACCATGCTTCCTACCGATAGTCGCTGGCTTACAAAGCAAGTCTAGTTCCCGTTTCAACCCGATGGTTGTATGCAGCTACGATGTGTTCCTTGTTTCTGACCTTATGGTTGTGACGTGAAGCAAGATGATGTGATGAGACTAGTATCCAGCTTCCAGCCTTTGATAGCTGTATGATGTAAAGCCAACTAGCATCCCTCGCCCAATCTGATGGTTGTGAATTTTAAAGGTGATCGAAAGTATCTTGTTTCTAGCTTGAGTGCTGTGACGAAAATCAAGACGCATGAGATGAGACTAGTAATCAAGCCTTAACCTGATAGATGCGGGACGAAGCTGATTCTGTAGTATCTTGCTCTAGCCCTATGTTGTGACATAAAGCAAGACATTAAGATGAGACAGCATCGAAAGCTTCCGTACTGACAGTCGTGGATGTAAAGCCACTGTATTTTGATGAGCCAACCTTGTGCTATGATGGTGATGATGTATTGCCTTATACCAATACATATTGATGCAGATGATGAATGGCATTCCTTTGAGAATGACGATGATGCCTGCTGAAAAAAATTTCATGATTTATAGATACACCAAATGTTGTTCCAAGATGTTATTTATGATATCAGTCCTCACCCACTTGATGTCGCTTGATGATGTTTTCCTCTCTCATTACGATGCTATTGAAGAACACCTCTTGTTATGGGGAGTGTTAAAATAATGTAACCGCAAAGAGTATTCTTATTCTTATTGTTATTTAATATATTATTCATTGGATCAATCCCCATTGTGGATTGATCATGTCGGCTATTGTAATAGGGACCAAATCCCCTTTATGGACACAATGACAATTATAATAGGCGCATTAAGAATTCGGCCCCAATAGATATTAAAGAGGCCCCATATCATTAAAGGTGGTTGTAACCACCCATTTTGAGAAGTTGGCCCCTCGCTGAAGAGACACTTCACACGTGCTGGCCTAATATAAATAAGGAGGCTAAATTTCACTTAGATTAATAACCCAATTTGCTCATTTCAGAGACAAGTTTCAAATCATAGCTAGAGAAGGAGAGAGAGTGGTGCATATATGGAGAGGACTTCTATATTAGTTTAAGAGATCTATTGACATTGTATTGGCAATAGATAACTCAAACCAATAAAGAAAGTTTTTGCTGGGTTTTCTCCCCTAGAGGGTTTCTAGGATAAATGCCGTATTCCTTGTGATTGTGTATTTCTGTTGATCTTGATTATGCTATTGTTATTCAATGAAAGGCAAAGAACTATAATAATGGCTTAAACATTGGACACATTTATAATTCATCATTGGTACATCCTTAGTGTTGAGGCAAGTACATCTTGTATTTCTTGGCATATGGTTAAGGGTTTGTGGTACATGATTGAGAGATTATAGTTGTGAAATGAGCCAGAAGTTGTTGATGTAGTGTGAGGTTCTATATCAATGAGGGTTTTATGTCTAGTCCATGTGAGGGCTGGCTACACTTGTTTATGATTATACACACATGTATGACATGACTAGAGAGATATAGATGCACTTGATTAAGGGATATGTATGAGGATGTATGCATAGGGCACAACTACATTTTGTACACAGTGTCAGGTTGCATATTGATGTGATAGAGGAAACAAAGGGTCATATTTTTCGTAGCGAAACCCTGTTTTAGAATAATGCATGTAGGTCGCAATATACACAGCCATACATACTAGGGTGCGTGATAGATAAAAGTCATGTACATAATGATCTCTAGCACATACAAATGATAATTATGAGTTTTGTTGGTACAAGAAGGTTACATGTACAGGTTGATCACAGGGCCTCGTATAGGTTGGCTATAGGTTGTTGGCATATATTGGTATAGGTTTACAATGGTATATCTCAATGACAAATGGTGGCGGTGGTTTCATCATTTCAATTATATTTCGTATCGGATCTGGGAAAGGATAAGTACCGTGTAGCCACAATCTTCCAAATTTGTAAAATTTAATAACATTGGGGTTGTAGCCCATTCAAGTTGTAGCCAAAGAAAAGTGGGATTTGTAGCTTCCCTCAGTTTGTATCCTCAAAATATAGGGGGTTGGATCCTACTTCCAAATTTTGCAGCTAGAAAACAAGCGAAGTTGGTGCTTCCAATGAATGTGTAATCCCAAAGCATTACATAGAAAAGCATTATGTGGTTTTATCTCACATTGGTTTCCAATGAAAATACTCATGTATTGTGCATGTGTATGATTTTGCATTGTGTATGGATTATTTACTCTATGATATGACTTCAAGCTAAGTTGCATCAAAGTGATAGGATTTGTTAAAGGGGGGAGATATTATCCATATTAAGGGAGAGAGAGTAATGATAGGCTTACAAACATAGATAAATAACAAAGGAATTTAGACATGGGAATAAACCCCAAGGAGAGTTAGTCAGGGATCAACCCTAAAGGGAGAAACCATTTTCCTTCCATTAATGTCAGTTAAAAGATAGAACATTGATGTTTATATAACACGAATGTTACTATGACTAATGGTTACATCAATGAAAACCAACAATCCAAACTAAATGTCCATCAACCTAAGCCAACTGTCTCACAATGCAATTAGATGATTGGGAGAATAAGTTGATGAATATATAATTGTTCAAAAGGTACTAAGATCTCTCTTCCAATTAGATTTGATCCCGAGGTCTCAACACTAGAAGAAAGAATCGCATTTGGATTCAATAAGCATGATGAACTACATGGAATCTTCGTGAGCCTATGAAATTAGAAATGAACTAGAGAATATAGGTTTAAAAGAAACAACATTCAAAGCATCCAAGAAGTCAAAGAAAAATGGGAATAAAAAGGAAAAATAAGATGACAACGACAGTCACATATTGGAAGACGATGAAGGAGTATCCAACTTCGTCAAGACCTGACAAGGGAACCAACGACATGTAGAGGTAAGATTCCATTGATTTGTTTTAATTGTGATGGTATTGGCCATTTGTCTAAATAAATTTCTCATAAGAAAAAATAAAATGAATGAAGAAGATGATTCAAATAGAAAACAAACATGTAAAGGCAAAAGAACAAAAAAGAAAGTCTTCAAGAAAAAGTCATACCAAAGTTGACAGACAGTCTTCCTACTCCATCTAAGATGAAGTGAAAGTTAGACAAAAAGAGTTATATTCATAGCAATATAAAAATAGCGATAAATAAAACACTTAAGAAGAATATGAAGAGGGAATGTTGACTACATAGAAGAATTGTTAAGTTCCATAGATGTTGGTAAAAGGGAAAAGAAGAAAACAAATCACCATGAAGAACTAAAAACAAAAGAGAAAAAACACAAAATTTAACCTCCGAAGAATTGAAGCAGATGATGTCTAATTTAAAAAATTCAAGTTGAAGAAGACAAAAGAATTGAAGAAACACCTCTAAAGAAAGTTTGAAGAAAAGGACACATCATTGAAAATTTCCAGCATAGATTGTTACATTGAGAAATACCTTCAACATAAAAACATGCGTAACAACTCAGAGGTTTTTGATAACATTATCAAGAGTCGAGGCCACATAATGACAAGGTTTTTGACCATACCATATGTGAAGGAAAGAACATAAACCGGAATATGAATCTAAGAACTCAACCTAAAAACACAAGGATTTAGGAGAAACGATTCAGAAGAATTTCCAATCTTAGATTAAAGAACAACTAGAAGCTATTGGAGATACCCATAGACTTAAGACTTAACCCATAATGACAAACCCTAAAATGGTCCCCAATAACATGATTAGAGAGATATAGATGCACTTGGTTAAGGGATACGTATGAGGATGTATGCATGGGGCACAACTACATTTTGGACACATTGTCAGGTTGCATATTGACGTGATTGAGGAAACAAAGGGTCATATTTTTCTTTTCAGGAAGGTGAAACCCGCTTTTAGAATACGTATGTAGGCTGCAATATATGTAGGTCGTGTACATTAATGCCAGAATGCGATAGACAAGTCACGTACATGAAGCCTCAGCAATACGCTACGTCGCGATATTGTGAGTTTTGTTGGTACACGAAGGCTACAGTACGTTGATCACATGTTGTTGGTATTGGTTGGTTATAGGTTGTTGGCATATATTGGTACATGTTTGCTACCGGTATATCTCTACAATGACAAGGTGGCGTTGGTTTCACTCATTTCACTTATATTCTCGAAGCGGATGGATGGGGAAAAGATAGGTATCAGAAATAATTCCTCCATAGAAATAATAACATCAGGGTTGTAGCCTATTCTGGCTAGCCAAAGAATAGGGACTTGAGCTTCCCTGCCAGGATCCCTAAGAATATAGTGGGTCTAAGCCTCCTTCTAGTTGTAGCCGAGAAAAGGAAGTTGGTGCTTCCAATGAATGTAACTCCTTAAAGACATATTAGAAAAAGCATTATGTGGCTTTTTCCCACATTAGGCTCTACAAAAATACCTCGTGGATTGCATGTGTATGATTTTTCATTGTTGATTATTTATTTACTCTATGGGATATTATTTCAGTGTTGCATTAGAGTGATAGACTTTATCGTTGGGAGGATATTATTCATGCAAGGAGAGACAAGAATGATAGGCTTGCAAACATAGATAAATAACAAAGGAATTCGCATATTGGGAGAAACCCCAAGGAGAGTTTAGTTAGGATCAACCCCAGCGGGAGAAACCATTTCCATTAATGTCAAGGAGAGATAAAAAACATTTATCATGAGTATAACAATGAATGTTACCATGACTAATTGTTTCCATCAATGACAAAAACAATCTGAAACCTAAAATGTCCATCAAATCTAGTTAACCGCTATTCACAATGAAATTAGATGATTGGGAGAATAAATTCATGAATATATAATTGTTCAAAAGGTACTAAGATCTCTTCCACTATATTTGATCCCGAGGTCTCAACACTAGAAGAAAGAACAGATTTGATTCAATAAGCATGGATGAACTACATGGAATTTTCAGAGCTTATGAAATGAGAAATGAAACTGAGAATCTAGTTTAAAGAAGCAACATTCAAAAGCATCCAAGAAGTCAAAGAAATGGAAATAAAAGGAAAAATAAGATAGCAACGACAATCACATATT
Organism: Picea sitchensis; assembly: GCA_010110895.2. NCBI lineage: Eukaryota > Viridiplantae > Streptophyta > Pinopsida > Pinales > Pinaceae > Picea > Picea sitchensis. Next base: position 1,199 of record SNQJ01S0159389.1, on the reverse strand, counting down.
GGAAGACGATGAAAGAGTATCCAACTTCGTTAAAAGACTGAAAAAGGGAACCAACGATGTGATGTAGAGGTAAGCTCCATTTGATTTGTTTTAATTAGATGCATTGGCCATTTTGCTAACAACAACTCCTCATAAGAAAAGAAAATGAATGAAGAAGATGATTCAAATATAAAACAAACACAAAGGCAAAAGAACAAAAAATAAAGTCTTCAAGAAAAGTTTCCGCACCAAAGAAGATAGCTCCTCACTTTCACTGACTTCATCAGACTAAGATGAAGTCAATGAAAGTGAGACGTAAAGAGTTATATTCATAGCAATATAAAAATATGATAAAGAAAACACAAAGAAGAATATGAAGAGGGAATAAGTTGACTACACAGAAGAATTGTTGAGTGTCAGTAAATGTTATAAAAGGGGAAAAGAAGAAAACAAATCACCACAGGAAGAACTAAAAACAAAAGAGAAAACACAAATTCTTAACCAAGAATTGAAGCAGACGATGTCTAACTTAAAAATTCAAGTTGAAGAAGACAAAAATGAATCGAAGAAGCATCCTAAAGAAAAGTTTGAAGAAAAGGAAATGATCATTGAAATTTTGAAGCAGAGATTGTTACATTGAGAAAATACATTCTCCACTAGAAAACATGCAGAACAACTCAAATGGTTTTGATAACATTATCAAGAGTCGAGGAGACCACATCATGACAAGTCTAGGCTAGGATACAATCAGACAGAAAGAGGATCAATCTCCAAAAATACAGATAAAAAAACACAGCCAAGAAGCTATGCAGAGAGAGTCAGAGGAGACACGAGGTTTTACAGGGAAGATCACAGGGACACTCCTCCACTTAGAAGATTTAGATTTCAAAATCAGTGACATTCAGAAACAGGAAGACCTCACGAAGAAGAAGGATTTAGAAGAATAACTCCTTTCAAAATATCTTCAACTCTGAGGTATCAGACTATCAGAGTATTTAGGAAAATTGGTTGTAACAACTGTAAGAACTTCAAGCAACATATATGTATTAAGAGAAATTGGAAATGAAAAGGGTTATCTAGGAAAGGAATATGAAGTTTGGATATGGCATAGAAGAATGGGTCACATAAACTTCGATAACCTCGTCAAAGTCAACATAAAGTAAGAATTCAGATAAATTCCCCATATCGAGAAGCCAACCAACACATTATGCAAGCATTGT
>SNQJ01S0159387.1:0-18757 GCA_010110895.2 Picea sitchensis | reverse complement strand
AAATCCATTTGTCCCAACCCTTTAGCCTTTCCTCAAGCCTAAGGAGAATTAACACAAAGCAGTTGGAGGACAAAAGAAGAGGAGGAGCCCACGATCAGGATCAAGGAGCAGTGGTCGGTCTTGACTTTGATTGTAAGTTGATTCATTTTGAAAATAATAAAAGAATACTTTTCTCGTCCCAAGGCATGAGTTATCTATGATTCGTGTAATTTATGCTTAATTTCTAACCCTCAAGTAGAAAAGTAGCATGCATGCGTAGTGTTTTGTCTTGATTGCAGGTTAACTTTGGAAGGAGCAGCGCAAGTAAGCGGGCAAAGCGCAACGGAGGATCTACACCAAACATCAGTAAAAAGGTTAGTAGTTCCTTTCCATGCATGTATCGTGAAAGAGGGGTTTAAGTTTTGGGTGGTAGGTTAAAAAGTCATTTCTTTACGGTCAAAATCTGCATGCAAATCTGACCCTAGTTTGCTAGTCTGTAGGGTATTTTTCCCAACAACAACATTGTTCAACCCCCAAGCTCTTCCCTCTTTGATGGAGAACATCATTTTCTCTCTTCTACGAGCTTTCCTTTGGATGAGGGTTGAAGTGGTGGAGGCCCAGCTGGAAGGGACTTAGTTTCTCAGTTCCAAGATGTGCCAACAGGGAAGTTTATCACTTATATAGTTGTGTTGATCATTTTTTAATAGAAATACTCTTTTCTCATCCAATTGATATCTTGAAAATATTTGATTTATTATTCCATGTGCATATTTGTTATGAATTTTAATGGATTATGTTATTGTATGTGCTAAAATTATATATTATCACCATATGCTTGTGTATCTTGGTTGTTGAGGACAAGTTGCAGGTATAAAGCTTTAAGTTGTGTGCTCAACAATGGTCTTCATCGAACATTCATACGAGGTAGGATCTTTATCTTGTCTTGTTAGAATTTTCATTTATATAGCATACTTGGGATTAGAGTTGATTTATGCATTCATTCTGTCTAATGTGGTTTACCCCATTCCAAAGAGTGATTTTCCTCGTAACAGAATTGGCGACCATACTGGGGATTTAATATTTTGTTTGGGGTTTTGAGTGTTTTTCTCCTGGAATTTCTCTCTGTTAGCTTAAGTTTCCTTTTCGCATGATTGCTTCACGGCTTATTTTTACTTTGCATCTGAGTTTTCTTGGCTTAATCCTTGCCCTAATAGTGTTTTAATACATATACATGGGTTTTCCCTTGACAGATGCATACATACGCGAGTTGTCCTTCTATAGGGTGCCTACATACGGGAGTTTTCCTTAAACAACTACGTACATCAATTGTTTAGGCTTTATGTCTGAGTTTGATGTTTTTTGGGTAAGTTTTGATGGTTCCTGCGTCTTCTTGGGTCTCTTTCCTAGTTTTTTAGTGTCTACGGAGTGATAGGAAACCTTATTATTGTATAATTTTCGGGTGGTTTTCTTTCTTACATATTTTTCATTGGTTTCCCTTGCATCTTGGTCTGAGTGTTTGCTTCTTGGTATCATGCTTGGCTTGTCTTTTTTTTCTTGTAGTAGGGTGTGTATATCAAGTTGTTATTCAGTCCTTTCATTTTTCGTTTCTTTATATTGAAAATACAAAAAAAAAAATTGCTCATTTGCATTATGGTGTTTTCTCTTTTGGTTGTTTAGTATCAATCTTGACATATGTGGAAAGACAACATCTTATTGAAATTGTAGAGTTGCATCTGAAAAGCATATCATTTTTTCGTAATTTTAAGTTAGGACTTAGTAATATGTTCATATTCATTTCTTTTATATGTTGATTCATAATATCATCAGTTTCATGACCACATCTATTGAGTAAACAAATCCATTAAAAGTAACATTGATTAACTAAAATTGATTAGAAACGATTTTATTTTTCAGAGTACACAAACAAGCTTAGGATATAGGGCCTTGGAATAGGATTTTGTGAGTAAACTTCTCCAAGGATATTGAACTAAACGTATGTGTCTGACTAGGGGGCGGTGAAATCCATTATGTAATTAGTGTCGTAAGGATGTTGCGCTCACACCACATTTAAGCACGAGGTAGCGCAAAGTTCCTTCATCTGAAGGCAACATATATCCTCACCTGAGTAACCCTTGTCTTGTAGCTATATCTTTGCAGGTGGCTTCCTCAGTGACGATTCCCTTACAACCATTTATGAATCGGTTTGGAGGAGGATATTATCCTATCGGAAAGGGCCATGGTGTATACTAGAACCCTTCTTGGCCCGCAATTTTTCAAAACCAGTCTTTCCCGAAACCTTGGTCTCAAATGCCACAACCAATCGTTGTCAGTCATGTTGGAAGCACAAGTTTAGTCATTGTGAGTCATGCTGGCATTATATCACCAACCTATGCTAGTCATATTGGAGATAGGTTAACAACCTATGCAAGTGATGTTGAATACATGAAACCAGTCACTGTAAGTCATGCTGGGGGCACAACTCTAGTCACTGCTAGTCACACTGCACATACGTCACCAACCTCTACAAGTCATGTTGAAGATTTGCTACTAGCCTCTGCAAGTCATCCTGAGATCATGTCACGAGCCACTGCAAGTCATGATGGGGACATTAATATGATTGAGAAGCCTAGACATATAGGACATAAGCCCAAGTTCCTTTGTAGACTTTTCAAAGGAGGTCACCTAAATCATTTGTGCCCTACTATTGTTGTGGTACAAGAAGCGCAGTCCTTGTCTGATATCCCTTTGGGTTCTGAGTCTTCTTTGGTTTCCCAACATTCTAATACTTCTTTGTTTGATACAATAGTTATGTTGATGCAATCTCTGACTGGCACCAATCCTCTTTTTGGGGGTGATGTGTCTCTTGACCATGTTGTCTCGCATCATGTTCAACCAGCAGTCATGTCGATGCAATATTCAGCCAACACCACTCTTGTTTTTGGCAGTGATGCATCTCTAGATCATGGTGTCTCGCATCCTATTCAACCAACAGTTGAAGAAGTGGTCATGTCGATGCAATCTTCGACTGATCCCACTCTTCTCTTGGAGAGTGACAAGTATAAGGAAGTGACATTGTTGATGTAATCTCCGGTCAATCCCACTCTTCTTTTGGGGGGTGATACGTCTTTCGACCATGTCCATAGAATTTCTAGTCATGTATCTTATGAACAAGGGAGAATTCCACTCTCTCTGAGTATGATCCCTCCAAGTCCTAGGATGGTTTTCCTTGATTGGAATGATCTTGTAGAGCCTCGAATTCCTTCTCTGCAAGGATCCTCTGCAAGTATTTTATCCTCCTCAACTTGGAAAGTTTTGGGTTTTCCCAATCTTGTGTCATCTATTTGTGAGTTGTTGAATTTCCATAGAAGTCCTGCATGGGAGCCCTAGCCTCCCCCATGATATGATTCTTAGAAAAGCATCATCGATTCTTGTTTAAGCTCTTTTTCGACTCTATAAAAAAGGGAAAATATTGTTGAGTGAACTTGTCTCCTTCACACTCGTTAAATGGATTTGAAAGGATGTCTATTTGGTGTAAGTTTAACCCTTTTTCGAACCAAGTAGACTAATTTTGAAAAAGGATTACTCTAGTCACCAATGGCTAGAAGAGTTCTCCTGGGCAATTTTTTATACTTTTTCAGGCCTAGGGAACTAAATTTACGAAAAGAGACATTCTTTGGAATTAAGTTGTAATTGCATTCCATTTTATTGCTTGCAATATTGAGCCTATTGTCGGTTCTCACTTTCTCATTATAGGCTTATTTACCTCAGCGATTTGCATCACTAGCAAAGAAGAGCGTTGTTTATATCCTTTACAGCTTGACACCTTATACCCTAAAATGAAACATTCCCACGAGTGTCCATGCCCCATGTGCATCTCCTTGCATTGAGCATAGGTATGTTCCACTATTTGGAACTAGTTTCTTACTTGTGACACATGTTTCCTCTCTTGTATCATAACATTCATTTGTCAATAAAAAAACAGAAAAGGTGGGCGGGAAAAGAATATTATCTCATATTGGCAACAGTCATGTTTCCTTTGAAGCGAGAACAAACTTTTGAGTCCTTGTCATCCAAATTTTGCGTTTAGCATGACCTTAGGAACTTGAGATCGTTACTTAGAGTTTACTCCTCCAATGGGTTACTCTTTCAGTCCCTATGGAGATTTGGATTGGTGCCTCCTGCATCATAAAGTTTCATTATCAAGTTTATGCTACCAGAGTCTTCCATATGTCTCATGCTCTTGTTTAAAGGATGTTTATAATCCTGTGTCGGCCTTTCCTCAGAATTCTTGAATTTTCATATCAGGCATACCCTCAATGTGTCTCGGAATCACATGAAGTTGTAGTCCTACCGTTCACCCTGGTCCTACTTTCATTATGGGTAGGTAACCTTGAACCCTGCAGTCAACATCTCCTCATTGGTCATTGACTAGGGGGTTTCCCTTGTGTTCAAAGGAAATAAATCTATTCACACATTGGGATTCATGCAATTTCTTAGATTCCATTAGCCTTATTGGTGGTTTCCTCACCTTTGTCGACAGTTTTCCTTATTGACTGATATTCAGAGGGTCTTTTTCGTACACTACTTGCATCTAGTGCATGCGAGAGACACACAGGGTCACTGGTTCATGAACATCCTCTTCGTCCAAGTTCCTCCAAATCATAAAGCTATTTCCTTGTACTGCATGTTGACTAATGATAGATGCCTTAATTCTCTCCTTTCAACAGGTCTCCTTCCATCGACTTCATCTCATATATTCTAGAACTGAGGCCTAGAGTCATATGAGTACCTAGAGGCTTGCAGTCATCAATGGCAAGTTCTCCTGCCATCGAAAGTTGGGAATACATCAATGTCTCTTGATTGATGGATTCTTCAAGTGTTCGACCTCAACACCTTTATTCACACTTGTAAGAATGTACTTGGTGCCTTGATACCTACTTTCATTATCAGTAGGTTGTCTCATGTTTTTTAACGGTATCCATTAATGACCAATAATCAAACAAAGTCTCATTGTGTTCGACTTCAACTCCTCTATTCACATAATGTAGACTTGCACCTTTGGCGGATCGTGTAGAAGACTTGAAGACATCAGTTTATAGTAGAGGATTTCCTGAGTTGTTGCTATCATTCATTGGACCAGTACCTATATGACTTCATTGATCATGGGAGATCTAATTGTACTCCATTGTATATAGATATATTCAAATTGATTTTGAGACTGGTTTTCACTAGTCCATGTTCGTGACTATGATGGCCTATGGCATGTGTCCACTTTGTATTTCCTATTCATGGCCATGAACAACTGTTTAGTATATTTCCACATGGATCTGCAATGTAATTTAAATTGGCATCCATGTGTACAAAGTCAATATGAATTGTAATATTCTCATGAGAAACTAGTTCTTCCAACTAAGTATCCATTCCTCCACTTCTGGGAATTATAATATTTTGGCCATTGCAGATACTCCTTTGACCTCACACATTAGGGGGCATCTGTTATAGCAAGATTTTCCTCACCCCATGCAACTTTCTTAAAAGGCCACTCCATTTCCCTATGCAGACTTGAAGTCCCATTTTGCACTTCCCAGAGCTAAAAAATCATAATTTTCCACATATATGCGCCCTAACAATTATAAATCATGCATATATGCAGGTTGCACCATTACAGTCCACGTACATCAGGTGTTGTGCCCAAAATTAAATATTGTGTCGGGTTTCCATGTCACGTCATGAGATCCATGATCCTTGACCTTCCATATACTGGAAATGTTCTGACTCGACCATTTGGTTCCATTTGAAGGCTATAAATTGGGCCATACCCAAGCCATGGAAGAGGAGAGAATTAAAATTTTGAGAGAAAAGATGCTACGAAGAAATTTTCACTTCACATTGAGTTTGCATCCCTTTGTCATTTAAATTCTGAACACATTATTTAGCCCCCAAGCTCTTCACTCTTTGATGGAGAACCTCATTGTCTCTCTTATATGAGCTTTCCTTTGGTGGAGGATTGAAGTAGTGGAGGCCCAGCCGAAAGGGACTTAGTTTCTCGGTTTCGAGACGTTCTGACATGGAAGTTTATCACTTATACACTTATGTTGATCATTTTTAATAGAAATATTATTTTCTCGTCCAATTGATATCTGGAAAATATTTGAATTATTATTCCATGGGCATATTTGCTATGAATGTTAATGGATTATGCTATTGTATGTGCTAACATTATATATTATCACCATATTCTTGTGTATCTTGGTTTTTGAGGACAAGTTGCAGGTATAAATCTTTGAGTTGCATGCTCAACGGTGGTCTTCATCGAACATCTGGATGAGGTAGGCTCTTTATCTTGTCTTGTTGGCATTTTCATTTATATAGCACACTTAGGATTAGAGTTTATTTCTGCGGTCATTCTGTTTGTTGTGGTTTACCCCATGCCATAGAGTGATTTTCCTCATAACAGTCTATGAATAGTAGTTGTATGCTACTATGGTAGATGTGATCCAATGGTAGTGACTATGTGTCACTGGCTAGTAGCAGTGTGCTACTAGGAGTGGTTTTGTACCACTAGATAGTAGTTGTATACTACTATGAATAGACGTAGTTGTGTTTTATTGGATGGATTTGTAGAATTTGCATGTTACTATCTGATTTCCATGGAGACTACCACTAGTGTTGGAGATGATTTCCAGCAAGATAATTAGTCAGTGTGTGGATGGACAGACATTCTCCAGGCAGAGAATGGTCCTGGAAGAACGAATTGTTGGTGGATAGATATTCTCCCTATGGAGAATGGTCCAAGTTGACAGATTGTTAATGAATCATGAACTGGTATTTTTCTTGAGGCATAGTTATTGGCTCGATCAGGTTAAATAGTTTGCCCCCTAAAGACATGAATTATTGATTAGGGTGGTTGATACGGGACCGATATTTTCTAAGGCATATGGGTAGAGATTGATCTATATGGTATATATGAACCTATTAGAAAATAGTCTGAGACTGACATTCCTGTAGGAATGGTATCTATAGCCCATAGGCTGGATTTCAGCATCTGGGAGGACTGGAATTCTTCTAGGATGTAGGTCCAGATTAGAAGAATTATTCGTGTATCCCATTGTGGGGCTTTCAACATCTGTTGGGACCACTATTATTCTAGGACGTATGTCCGAATTATAAGAATGACTCTTGTATCACTCTACAGTTGAGTGAGTGACTTATTCAGCATCATCCTGATTACTCAGATGGAGTATAGCCTCAAGAGATGATGCAGTTGATGTTATCAGATGTTACTGATAGTGGTGATGTTTCTCATAAGTTGATCTATCTGATCATGAGATAGCATGTGTGGCTATGATGATGCTACTGGTTGAATGGTATGTTTGTGCTCAAGACCATTTCCTTTAATACCTCTCTAGCTAGTAGGGAGTGTTGATATTATGGTAGCTGCGGGAGGTATTAACCTCTACATGTAACCTTTGACAAGTCTATAATATTTCGGGAAGTAAGAGAAACCCTAGAAGGTTAGGAAATAACCTTAGAAGACAATTCGGCTCAAGATAATAATTTATATTAAATTATTATCCTCTGGAAGTAGAACTCGACCCAGTTAGGTCACTTGGAGGACTATAAATAAGAGGGTGCTAGAGCTCATTTTTCACAGTCACTCTCACAACTGCATAAGGACAAGTGTTGTGCATGACTGGAGGAGAGATGCAGTTGTTGCAATGGTGACTTGGTCTTTGGTTATGGTTGGACTTTCTACTTGGTTATGGTTTGGACTTTCTGCTTGGTATTCTAACTATGGAGAGAGGTATGCTACCTTGGTTGGATATTGGTTCTAGGGTTTTCTTCCACAATTATTCTATATGTCAAGGTTAAGTTCCTTAGGTGTGGCATTTGTGTCTATGGTTGGGTGACAATATTGAGATATTGTCTACAGTGAAATGAGCACATATTTTATTCTAACATCCTCCGGGGTATCTACGTAATTTTCTACTCCAGGAAGATAGGGAGGATTCGGGGCAGTAGACTCCATTAGGGCTTCTTCGATATGTAAGCCTGGGACTCGGAGCCACTATAAACACTACCAAGAAAATATGCCTACTTCACTTCTGAAAGGTATGTTCTCCACCCTACATAATAAGGCCAAAATACCACAAAACATTACAATAAACTCACGTTGCATTTTGTTGTCTCCCTTCTGTCTCCAACGCACTCCATCTACAAGTGAGAGTAAGAAATGAGCAGAAAGAATTAAAGGGGATTCCAGGAGATAGATCCTTCTGATTAAAAAATTGACTCCCATGTGCTTAAATACCCTGGGGAAACATTGAAAGGATATGATTGATGGATTGTTAATAAATTGATTGAAAGTGGTATTCACGATTGCTTTAAACGGGGAGTGAGACTCTTGAAATGCTCAGATTAAGGAATTGGGTCCCACCTTGAGATATCTCCACAATGGAAATGCCCCTCTTCTAAGTTGAATGCTTGGTTTTCTCTTAGATCATCTTTTGGGTTTAGATCTCTAAGGACATGAAAAAATTTGAAGGATTCCACTTTTTCTTTGAGATCCAAGATCCTCTGAATTATTCGATTGATAATAATGTTTCTTGGAAGACTTTGTCGATAGATACTTTGTATTATAAGATAGGAGTCTCCTACTATGAAAATGTTTTTAATATTTCTCTCCTTGGTGAGCTCCAAACCTTTCCATGTTGTGACCGCCTTAGCATGGTTATTGGTGGTTGTCCCTAATCCCCAAGAGTAGTTGATTACCTCTGATCCTCCAGGGTCAAATAGCACCCCACCCACTCCTACCACCCCTAGATTTCCTTTCGAGGCTCCATCAAAAAAAGGACATGTTGGTTTCTTTATTTTATCCAAGCGTCCAACTCCCTGGTCGGAATTTTGATTTTCCAAGGAAGAGAAATGCCTACCGTTTTGTTTGCGTTGATCTTCTTGTTGCTTGTACTATTCAAAATCAGGCTTAACCAAAGCCTCTCTTGAATCTCCAAGACTGAGTCCACCTTCTTTGAGTTTCCTTTTATTTCAATTGTTTCAATCATTAACCCCCAAACCTGTGACACGACTCTTTGAGGCTAGGTAGCTTCATTTTTTTTAATTTCTTTGTTTCTGRCCAGATAAATTTTCCAGTTAACGTAAAAAGGTAAGATATCCCATACCCGTTTCAACAACGGTTTTTTGATAAAGCTTCMCGGGTATCTTTTGTGCCATGAAGCATATGCTTTGGTGATGCTAGTAGGCATTAAAGAATGGTCCACCAGACCTGAAATGAGGATTCTCCAAACTTATTTAGTGTAGTCACATTCTATGAAGAGATGGGAAAGCGTTTCCTTGCTTTGCTTACATAGAACACACCTGGATGGGCCTTCTCTTCCATGCTTCAACAGATTTTCAGTTGTCAAGATTACTTTATGGAAGAGAACCCAACTGAACACTTTTACTTTTGGGATAGCTTCACTTTTCCAAATATCATTCAAATGTAGCTCTTTTGGGGGTAGGAGGAGTTGGTGTAGCTGAAACTGGTAACCCAATTTAATTGAGTAATTTCCTCCTTTCTCACCCCATCCTCTTTTATCTCGGGCAGTTTCAGAGTGAGGAGACTTTCCTCGTAGAAGAACTACTAGTCGATTCCACATACCAAAAAATTCCACAGTAAGAGGAGGGTTCTTCCAACCTTTCCATGTGTCATCTAGGTCCCAAGATGAAATATCTGATAGGAAGCACTGTTTGTTCTCAGACATCCAGTTTATGATCGAGGTTGTATCTTCTCTTGTTCCCAACGGAGGTTCTCCCATGATACTATCCTTCCAAATTTTGATACGATTTCCTTTCCCGGGGATCCAATTTAATTTCTTCAAGATTAAAGGAATTGCTTCCTTACACAATTTCCAGATAGCAGAGTTTATCTTCATGGTGGGTTCCTTGTCTAGGAATCTTTGTCTAACCCCTGACAGGTATTTATTTAAGAGGTTGGTCTTCCACTAGGATTTCCCTTCAGTTACCAACCTCCATAAGATTTTCGCTCCAAGATCCTTGTTCACAAGCGACGAATCTCTTATAGTCATCCCATCGTGATCAAAAGGAGTTATTATTGTTCCCCATTTGATTAAGTGGAATTTTTTTTTGTTGGATTTCCTACCTTGCCATAAAAACTTCCTTAACAAATAATTCATACCTTGGTGAATTCTTCTCGGGGATAATAGAATGGAGTTGTGGTATATTTCCATCAAGGAAAGAACAACCTTGATTAAAACAATTGTTTCTACTGGATTTAGCCACTTAGCTTCCCATTGTTCAATTTTTTTCTTATCTTATCTAGAGCATTTTTCCAGTCAGTAGCTCTATATATTGAGTGAAAAATTGGGACCGTGAGGTAAGTGAAGGAGTTCCATTTGATTTCATAATTAAAATTCAGCTTCCAGGCCAGGGTTGTATGATCCAGATTATTTTCAGCACGAAATGAGAGCGGAGATATAATAAATAAATACATCGATATATTGGAAGAGATCCAATAATATAAGAGATATATATCATATGCATATAACAAGAGGCACAAATATATAGTAATACACAATTTCTATTAATGAGTGAAATGTACAAAACTCTAAAATTACAGAGTAAGAGAATCGCTAGAATGGTGGGATATTATCTCTGAGAAGAGATGTGATGGCTACGCTCATTTGCAAAAAGATCATTGTTACAATGAGGATCCAAAGGAATTTTTAAAATAAAAAAAAATCCAAAACCTTAACCCTCGAAGATGAAAAACCAACAGTTTTGTGAACCCCATTTGAGGTAGTTTGGTGTATCAACTTCTTGGGGGCGTAACTTTGGCATACGATCTCCATTTGGGATGCACGATAGCGCGTTGGAAAGGTATCGACGAGGAGCTCCATTTTGGGGGCTCAGTCAAAGCCTCTTGCTATCATTAAGGTGTCTGATCGTGAAAAAAGTGTCGTTTAGGCCCTCAAAATGGCCCCGAAAGTTTAGGAATCGAAAAACTGCTAAAAATAGTAAGTTGCCAACAAACTATTTTGAGCCAATTGGAATAGGTGGGTGACCACCGATAACCACCTGGAACAATCCTCCCTCCTTAGGAAGCAATGGTATCCATTACATTGAGTTCCCAGGGGAGAGGGGAAAGCGCTTATTGAATCTAAACCTTGGTGAGATGCTTGCCTTGCTGGAGAAGTTGTGTTGATTAGCTTGTTGAAGGTTGTCATGAACCTATTGTTGGCAGGGTTGAATATGTTCAACCAACCTGTTGTATCTTGGCTTGACTAGGAAGTGTATAGGCACCCTTGTAGATGAAGAAAAAATCCCTTCTGCAATATGCTTTTCTTGAATACAAAGGTCTTGGGCCAAGGCTGCAGTGGTTGCAGTGTCCTTCTGTTCACATTTTGAACAGATTGTGAAGAGGCTCAATTTTGCAGTATGAGATATTACCTTGTGACATTGTTTTGGTGGGAAAATAGTCGGAACTACCTCTGGTATCTTGTAGAGATGACCCCCCAAAGTAACAATGACACTATGGGGCCGAGACTCATAAATAGCATGGCGCTTCCACATATATGGTTGGCCCAAAAGAACATCATAGATATCCAACAGGGAAACATCACATAATACCTCATGCTTGAAGGGCTTGATGTCGTATGACAATCGACACTGTTGGTTGACACAGAGATCTCATCCCTAGCAAAGCCACCCGATGTTTTATGGTTACATGTGTGGTGTTGTTGACAATACCAATAGTTTGATGACCTCTAATGAGATGAGGTTATTCTAGATTCCGCTATCAACGATAAAATGCAATGGGGCCCCCTTCACCCACATTTGTGAATGAAAAAGGTGCTCCCCCTCTTCAGGATCTATTGGTTCTTCTGGTTGAATTATTTTGGTCACGATAGTAGCAGTGGGGTCTATCTCGATGATCTGTCTTTTCCCATTATTTTTTTAATCAAATTCTAAATCAGGGTTCGGTTCCTTTTCTTTGATTTCGGCCACCAATGATGTTTTTTAGTGAAATTCATCAATGTTGTGCCAGGGGATTTTGTGGAAATCGAACCACTTTCTAGTGTCCTTCTTCGTCTTTCAGTGACCCTTCTTTTCCTATGACTTGGATTGGTTTTTGGGAGGTCTTTTTTTAGGGTCGTCTTTATCATACTTTGGTTGTTGCAGATTTACAAACCCGAACTCTCATTTGTTCTAGTGCCTAAATTTCTGCTCGATTTTGACAGAATTTCGATAGGAAGCTCCTAGTGATGATATGTCCAAGAAATCCATCTTTGTTTGGATGTACCTTTACAGAGCCCCGTGGTATTTCAGAACCATATGTCACTCGAAGTAGTTGATACCCAGCTTGGTGCGCAAGGTATGGAAATTATCTGTGAACTCTGACACTGTTTGGCCCCTATCTTGCCATAGTGTGGTCCATCTCATGTACTGGTCATCATAGTTACCGACAGGGTAATATTGTTTCTTGATCGCATCCACAAAAAAATCTCAAGTGGGCTCAGCCCCATATATTCCAGACTCCTCTGTGCAACTTCGCTCCCAGTAAGTTTCCCACCAATTTTTGACATGCGGGAGAGCCTTAAGGAGTGTGAAGGTGATCTTTTACCTGTCGAAAAAATTGTGAATAGAGAAATAACCTTCTAGTAGATTTAACCATTTTTCTAGGGAATCTACATCTATCTGACCTTCAAACAAGGGAATATCAAAATCAACTTGTACCTTGAAAGGAGAAATGCCTCAAAAGAGGTCGTTTGATGAAGATGCGCCTGTTGTTATCGACATTTGTTGAAGGATGTGGGAAATTTTTTCTATCATTTCGTCCCTCTGTCGCGTGACAGGTTGCTCAAGCAATAGATTAAAAAAATCTTCTTCTCCATCATTTTTCTTTTCTTCCACCATGGAGGGTTTCTTGGGTGTGCGAGAGTGATTGTCCTCAAGAGAGACAAGCTCGAGATCCAACTTTCTATAGTCAGACCTCGTCGGGGACATGCACTAAAAAACGATCAAGAGCAGCCTACCTTGATAGCACTGATTTGGATTATTTCCGGCATGAAATGTGAGTGGAGATATAATAAAGAAATATATCAAGATATTGCAAGAGATCCAATAATATAACATAGATATATCATATGTATATAACAAGAGGCACATATATAAAGTAACACACAATTTCTATTAATGAGTGAAATGTACAGAAATGTAAAATTAAAAAGTGAAAGACTTGCTATGGTGGCAATTGATCCAAGTGGATATCAGTGGCCACCCACCTATTCGAACTGACTCAAAATTGTTTGTTCGCAACTTACTATTTTTAGCAGTTTTTCAATTCCTCAACTTCCAAGGCCATTTTGAGGGCCTAAACGAACATTTTTCGTGATAGGACACCTCAATGATATCTAAAGGCTTTGATTGAGCCCCAAAAATTAAGATCCTCTTTGATACCTTTCCAACGAGCTATCGTGCGCCCAAAATGGAGATCGTATGCCAAAGTTATGCCCCCGGGAAGTTGATACAACAAACTACCCAAAATGGGGTCCACAAAACTATTGAATTTTCATCCTCCAAGGTTAGGGTTTTGGATTTTATTTATGTTAAAAATGCCTTTGGAGCCTCATTGTAACTATCATCTTCTGGTGAATGAATGTAGCCATCACATCTCTTCTCAGAGATAAGTTGTCACCATTCTAGCAAGTCTTTCACTCTGAAATTTTACAGTTCTGTACATTTCACTCATTAATAGAAATTGTGTATTACTATATATATGTGCCTCTTGTTATATACATCTGATATATCTTTGTTATATTATTGGATCTCTTGCAATATCTCGATATATTTCTTTATTATTATATTTCTTTATATATAGAAGGAGTAACGTACTCTATCAAACGTGTTCGCCATATCAAACTTTATCACCATGTCGCTTTATTTTCTAATCTTTCTTGAGTGGAATGCTTCCTGAACTAAACGAGTATTATCCAAAATTTACCTCTTTTGCAAGAAACCTCCTTGATTTTCCGATATTATTCTGGGAAGAATCCCTTTCAACTTGATTGCAATGATTTTAGTGAGGATTTTATAGGAGGAATTACATAAAGATATTGGCTTGAATCTAGAAAAAATGGAAGGAATAGTTTCTTTGGGTTGTAAGGCTAATATGGAGGAGTTGGTGGCTCCTCCTACTTTGCATTGAAGCTTGGAACAAGATAAAATTCTACAAAAATCATACTTGACCACCTCCCAACAGCTTCGAAAGAAAGAGATATAAAACCCATCAGGGCTCAGAGATTTGTTGGGCTCAAGGCCCCAAACAGCCTAATAGACTTCCTCCTCTTCAATATCTTTCAAGAGGGCTTGATTATCCTCAATCGAAATTAGGGGAGGGATCTCTTGTAGAAAATTGAAGCTGAGATGAGAATCATGGTCCTCATCCTCCATCAAGAGTGCCTGAAAATGCGAAGTAGCCTCTCTTTTAATAGTTGTGTAGTCTGTAATGAGATCCCCAGAGGAAAATGTGATCTCTTTTATAGAGTTCCTTAGTTGTCTAGACTTGGCTTGATTATGGAAAAAACAAGTGTTTATGTCACCTGATCTCAGCCAGAGACTTCAAGACTTGAATATCCAGTGTTCTTCTTATCTTCTATTGGCTTGATGCAATTCTTTATAAAATTGTTGCTCTTACATTTGGAGAGAATGAGTATAATCTTTTTCTTCTAACCTTTTATGCATTTTAGCTAGCTCATTGATCAACTTCAACTTCATTTTCTTAGGTTCTTCATGATAATGATTTTTTGCCCAGCTTTTGAGAGCTTTCTTGACTTCTCTGAGCTTAGATTTTAGAATAAATGCAGGTGATCCTTCCACTTTACCTAACCACACCCTTTTGATTAGATCCAAAACTTCTTCATTGTGCGACTAGAGATAGTTAAAGTGAAAGGGAAGGGGACAATAATTCTTTCCCACATCCAAGACTAAAATTATAGGTTTGTGATCAAAAGTGGCAGAAGGAAAAATCTTTGAACTAATGTCTAAATTCCTTCCCAAGAAGCTGCTATGAATGAGAAATGTGTCCAGTCTAGTCGTGATCCAAATTTTAAGGCGGTATATGGTCTAAATTCATATACAAAAGTCATAAAGCTATAAAGCTAATAGATTGTCAAAGTGAATCAAGGAGATGTCCACCTCTTCATTAATTAATTAGGCTAACATGTTGCCCATAAGGGTCAAAGAGAGTTCCACCTCTTCTTCATTATTGTATTGGGTTTTATTTTCCTTTACTTAGCTAGTTGGGTAGTTAGATCTATTATTATAATAATAGAGACACATTTAATGAGCTCTTTCTATTATTGGATTGGGTTTTATTTTCCACTACTTAATTAGTTGGGTAGTTATATCTATTATACTAATAATAGAAACTCATTTAATGAACTCTTTTTTACTTTGTCCAATGGACCATTTTGTAATTATATATAAAGGTCTAGAAAGCCTTCTCATAATATCAATTTACTCATTTTGGTTTCTCTCGTGAGATTCATTAGTTGTAAGTGATTTACTAGTAGTTAGTTTTAGAGGTGAGGCTCTTCTTTGAGCCTCACCTCCCAAGTACTTCATTTACATGTTTTTTTCCATGTTTCTTTTTATGCAAGATTAGCATTTCTAAGCTCCTCCTCTCTCGGCATTCAAGCCATCTAGATCTCATCCCTCGAGATCCGGATCAGTGGTATCAGAGCAGGTTCTCTCTCCGTCGGGATAAGGGTATGAAGCATGTTGCAGGTTCAAACATTTGCAACAATCACTAACCTCCTTTTGGTACTATCGAAATCCATTTTTCGGTCCATACATTGTAAGCATCACAGTTGGTCCACATGCACTACAGGGCTTTTTTTTATCCTCGAATTTTTGTTCACCATTACAAGGAGAACCATATGTGGATTCACTACATCCATACATGGATTCACTACTTCTATACATGGATCCACTACATCCATTGGTATGCAACATTTCAATAAATTTTCAGGGTGTCCATGCTTCTCACGAAGGTTCCACAACCTCTACAACAACCCATGTTGTTCTAGAAACCCTTGGCATCCTTTGTGGCCCATTACACTCAACCAACTTAAAATATGTGTTGCGACCTCTATAAAAAAATTCAAAGGATCTTCCATAGCTCATTTGAAATATATCTTCAATATATCAAATGAGTATTTCGCATAATCTCATTTGGATTTCTAGTTTGAGAGATATCATCGATTGAATTTTAGCATGTATTTGACCCAAGGAGGCCGTGCGTATCACCATCTTCAACGGTATTTTTATCCCTGATCAAGAAACTACAAAAGGAGTTTCACATATTTCTGGAAAGATCTCTTCAATATCTCAAATGGGTATTTCACGGAATCGCATTTGGATTCCTGGTTTGAGAGATATCATTGATTTAATCTTAGCATGTATTTGACACAAGGAGGTCGCGCGTACCACCATATTCAATGGTATTTTTCTCTCTGATCAAAAAACTAAAGAAGGATTTTCACATATGTATGGAAATATTTCCTCAAGATCTCAAATGGGTATTTCACAGAATCGCATTTGGCTCCCTGGTTTGAGAGATATCATCGATATAATCTCATAATGTATTTGACCCAGGGAGGCCACGCGTACCACCATCTTCAAAGGTCTTTTTCGCGCTGCTCAGGAAACTACGTGATCCGTAGGATCTTTTAATGACTTATGGTTGAGTTTTAATTTTGCATGCATTAATTAACCATTTGAGAAACTTAGTGAAGGAATGAGGAAAGAAGAGGAATTATAACAGCCATATACATATGTGCAGATCTAAAATGCAATAAAAGACAGCAAACCATAACACGCAGATTGATAACGGAGTTCGACACAACTTTGCCTACGTCTCCGGGACTTTTCTCTGTGGGAGAGGCTTCTTTATTTCTGCTCAAAAGCTCAAAATTACATCGCTGCAATGCCAAATGGCTACAAGACTGATCTGGTCATGTTCGTCCAGATCTCTAGAACCATGCAAAGAAAACAACATGCAAAACGGACGTCCGGAGCTCCCAGAAATGGTCCGACAACGTCTCCTCCTCAAAAGCTTCTCTGCCTCAAAATGGCTTTAGCTTGATTTCCCTCCAATATAACTCTACTATGACTGCTCCAATTTCTTCAGAGCGTCCAAAAACCCCTATCTGGGCTCTTTCAGCACCTCAATCGGTCGAAAAACGAAGAAGTTATGCCTCCTCGAAGTTTTCTCCTTCAAGCTTGTTGTCACTGGTTCTACAAAACGCACCCTTCTCCAATGAACCTGGCTCACACGCAATAAGTAGGGAAAAAACCTGGCACCGGGCGCAACCACGCCAACGATGCAAACCGTAGGACGGTTAGAGCACCTCCAGCCCCTAACCGTCAAGCACTCGAGCATATGGTCATACGACCTCGCGCAAATGTAGAAAGGGCCTAACGTTACAAAACCGTTTGAAACCACCTCTTAAGCTCCCCGCGTGCTTCGTGTGGCCACATGTTATGGTGCCCGAAACCATGGGAGGAACTCAGTTCATATATATATACGTGCCCATTTAACAAGGGTTACGGTCATATGTTATAACACAACATAACCACGGCTTTAAACATTTGAATTACCCCGCATATTTTAAACCTCCGCGCATGTTTATGGTCATATAACAATGGATATGACCATGGGTCGGGGCTAAGCCCCAACCCGACCCCCTGCGCCAATATACAATAGGTTAAATTTAAATAAATATGAAAACGATATGTGTTAAGAATTGATACGGTGGCGCGTTGGCAGCTTAGATTGTGCAAAGTCTTTACACGGTGGGGAGAGGTCCGGGGGTCGAACCCCACGGACCTATAAAAAAATTGATTATTAAACCAAATAGACCAATACCTGGGGTGCCACGTGGCAGCCCATGATTAGGCCACGTGGCACCCAATCATTGACCAGAAAACTGCCACGTGTCGAGATATCATTCGCTCCCAACTACCAACCAGACTCTGCCACGTCATCACATGCCACATCATCGTACGATCGCCACGTCAGATGTTGATGTCATCTGTGCCACGTGTCACCCTTCCAGTGGTGACACGTGTAACCTCGGGATAGGTCCAACTGTACGCCCAAATGTCCAAATATGCCTGCCACGTGTCACTACCCGAGGCTGCCACATGTCTTATGTACGGACCTGCCACGTCATCATACGGACATGCCACGTCAGCGTCCCTACGGACTGTACGGACTACACAGTCAGCAATTTTTTTTGCATGTTTGACTTTTCGGACAGAATGCGATATCTTCTCCATACAGAGCCCGTTTGACAAAGTAAATATACCGTCGGAATCAGGAAGACGAGAGGGACGCAATGGCATAGGTTTCGTCGCATTTCGAGCACTTTCATTTTTTAGCATTTTTCAAGCCCTGTCAGGTTTCTGGATCCGATTTCGGATCACACCTCCCCACAATAAGACATTTTGGTCCCCAAAAGGTTACTGACCAGTCAACAAGCTCGGGATACGCCACCCGGCTTTCTCTCTTTCTATGAACTCTGTCCTGTGCACCTGTCTCATCAAGATCAACTGTAACACAATCATGACAACTAACAGTATATTGTTAGCCACTTGAACCCTGTTACATCTTACTGAAGCTACTATCATCCATGTAGAAAACATTGCTAATGAAAGTGTCAAAAAGATGACTGCAAATGAACTGATATACTTTAGA
>SNQJ01S0159386.1:0-12042 GCA_010110895.2 Picea sitchensis | reverse complement strand
TGTTGTTGTTGCACACTGTTTCATTGTGATTAATCTCTGCATCATTGTCAATTTGTATGAAAGGTTTAGGCATGGAGGTTCTGCGCTGGGTGCTAACTTAATGCGTCCATGAGAATCAACAGCTGTTGATAGTCCGTAAAAGAAAAGTAATAATAATATATATAACGTTTTTGCCTGCCAGGAATGGCCCAACCATGCACGCTAACATCCTTGTCCAGAATCGCACGCAGCTATTTCAGAGGGCAGTTATTGTCTTTGCCTTCATGCCTTAGGCTCTTAGTGGTTATGGTTGGAGCTGCGTATGATCTGTCACATTTGCAAGGCCCAAGTCTAACTTGTTCTCTAGTAACCACCCCTCTTAGACTCTGATTTTAATTGCGAATCCGTTGGGAACGAGGGCCATCATGGAAATAGGGTAAAAGAAAATGAGTTGTTGGCCCTGTCCTAATTCCAGTTTTATGGTCGACGATCGTTCCACTAGACTTATACCTGTACATTTTTGGAGTGTTCTAGTTTATACTTTACCTTTAATTGGTTAGATCCTCGTTCTGCTGGAAGAAGACACATGCGTTTTCAGATTCTACTGGTTAGATCTTGCGATTGGGCTAGGTTTTAGGGTTGCCTTCACACTCTTGTATTGCACTGTTTATGGATGTGCGTGCAGTTGTTTTCCTATCTATATTAGATGTTACCGATCGCAGCCTTATTGGGGACAACGTGTTGCCAAGTGTTGGCTGTGTCTTCACGCTGGTTATGGCAGCAGTAGTACCAGGCTAGTTGAGTTTAAGCCTATACATCTTAGCCCTCACTAGCGTCGCCCTTAGTCAGCGCCTTCACTTAGCAATCTTTTAACATTGGATTTTATTGTAACTGCCCAGTTTTAACATGTTGGGACAACGACGTCAGTTTTGACAGCGATCTTGGTCCTTATAAAAATCCTTCAAGGCCTTCTTGGTCAGACTTAAACTGTATAGTCGTAGAAGTTTAGACACAGATCTAGAAGGAAGTATAGTTTTAGCAGCTTTAGAGTTACATTTATCTCGATCCGATCAATGCTAGAGAGTCACCTAAAATTTGATAGCCTTGGCAGTGGTTGATAGATGGTATTACCTTCAATTTTATAGACTCGTCATTACAACAGTTCTTTGCTAGTTCATTAAAGAGTATCTTCAAATGTTGATATCGGTTGCCTTTATGGTTAAACCGTTTCCTTTTTATCAATTGTTTATTATAACAGTTCTTGTTGTATTTTTAAACAGTCCCAATTTGTGTAAAGATCTGCCTTTTTAACCTGCAATTTCCCAAGTTCAAACGTAACGCCTTCAATTTTCTCAATGATAACTGTTATATTAATTACCTCCTTATTCACGTTTACTTTTACCTGGCAGTGACTTGTACTGAGGGCACATGGCAGTAAACCCCTTTTTGGCGCATGGCCTTAGTCTCTCATAAATAGTTCTTGGGGTTGTGGCCCTTACACTTCTTAGCCGAGTTTTCCTTGTTGTTGTAGGTAGCTGTCATTTTGGTACCTAGAATAAGGATAGACACATGTGAAATTGATTGAGTTAGTAAATGCCTAGTTGATGATTTTAGCCTTGATGTAGTAATGCGGTTATGACTATGTTAAATGATAGGTGAATTGTCATGATTACATTCCACGTTAATTGCTTTCTTATTGTTTTAAATAGTAGGATTACACAATAAGATTGTTACTAATGTTATCGGTTAATAGCCAGACGGTGTGTTGGATGTTAAAGTTATTAATAGCATTTTTATCTTAGACCTGTGAATGTTGTTCCTAGGATGGCAATTGCTAAGGTTAGATCATATTAATGTTAGATTATATTTGTAGTTAATGTCTAAATCTTGATTTATACTTACTAATTTATTATTTTCCTTCATCAAATGAGGTACAAATAGTTGCTAGTTGTAATTAGGACATAATTAGATATAAGAGTGTTAGTTGGATATATAAATGTTGCTTTATTGCTTGCTAGCTTTCGGACCTTCGCTCAATTGAGTTATAATCGGTCCTTCGATTTGAAAAGGTATTTGTTGATAATGGAATTAAGACTAGATTAATGGATGCATTTTTTAAGGTAAAATTATATAAATAATGACCTTTTAGCCTTGAAAGGTAGTTGTTGGTTATTGGCCGAAAGTCATTTTGCTTGTGCCTTAGTTGAAGGAGTTTTTGTGTATTATGATGTATTACGTAGCAAAGTAGGCAGAGTTTGCTTAGCCGGGAGAGTAGGCTTTTCTTGTTCCCTTGACGATTGCCCGATGAGACTTTAAATAGTCAAATCTGATGGGAACACAGGCTTGGCGTTCTTATCACGGGGTCCTAACTTCATTCTGCGGGGGTAGAAGAATGGTGGATTGAATCATTTTATTCTTATTGGTTATGAATGTCAAACTTTGCTTCTTGTTGATTGATGTGCATTTGGTTTGTCACAATATAGCCGTTATTTACTTGAAGTTGCTTCGTCAAGAGCGTCGTGTATTCTGATGTTGAGTATAATATCTTTATTACCCTTCTCATACACACACAAAATAAAATAAAATTGCACTTATTGCCAAAGCTTGTTATACCATTAATGAAACAAGGGCAGATTATATATGAAGTATCGGAAGCCAGGTTCAACGAAGTGACTTGCTAGGATGCTTCTGGTTACGTTGATAATGAATGATTGAATTATCTTTATTTGCTGGTCGAGTTGGCTTGTGCGTGCGAGGTAATCATGGATGAAGGAACATCGTGGAGGTAGGAAACTGAGGTGCTAGGGGAGGAGCCGCGATGCCTCTAGTAGCATCCATGCAAGATGGGTCTAACCCCGAGAGCCAGTAGTTTCAGACGAGGAGAATATGAGTTGGCAATGTGAGCGGGGCTGGTAGAGATCCTTTCCAGCGCATGTATAGAGGCGCGGATCGACCATTTAAGACGAGAGAGAGATGAGGAGCGAACCGGCACATTGTGAGAGTTCCGCCGTAGCGTTCTAGTGTCGATTACTAAATACAGCATTCATAGTGAACTTGAGAAAGTCAAATTTCCCAAGTTCTTTGTTGGATAAGCGCGACCAAGACATGGTTGGAGAACATGGCGGTATGTATACTTCACAATTATATAACATGAAGGTAGCCATGGAGTCTTTCAGGCGGAAAGTGCTCTTATATGGTGGAAAGGCGCTCCTACCACAATTTGAACACTTGATATTTTGAAGGCGTGTCATGAAGACTGTCGAGGAGGCAGTTAGGAGAGGTACCTTTGAGGAGGAGGAATTCATTGAAGCGTTAGCTCAATGGGATTCAACTCGGCGAGAAGGTCGATACGGTGCACGAAAGTCACGGGCGTTTATGCGTTTTGCCCGATTTATCCTCGCATAACAGCTGAAACTTAAAGGTCAATAGGTTCATTTTAGAAGTATGCTTGGTAGCCTGCGTGGAAAGGTTAGTATTTTGGTGCCTCAAAATAGCAGTGCCGTGAGGAAGGAGGCCCTCATAGCGAGGGAGGAGCTTATCGGTAGAAGTCGGACAGACTCAGTAGAGACCCGGCCAGGCGGAGTTTCATCAGGAACTGTAACTACTGAAACCTGACCAGGACACACACCTTGAGTTGGTGGCTTCGGTCCACTTCCGCCACCCCGACGATCGATGCACCTCAGCAGGACGCTACCTTATTGGGACCACACAACATCAACAATAGATGCGCACTTAACTGCTTGATGGTTTAGGCACCATTCAAATACACAGGTTCCGGGCGATTGGAGCGTCATTTTTCACCGCCCAGGGTACCTGCAGGACTACTACTGAAGAAGGGTGTTGGATGTGGCCAAGGCCACCACCAACCACGATTACCCAGTCTGGAGAGGATTAGAAGCCCGGATCAGCCGGGATCCCTGCATGGGAGATATGGAAGGCAAGGCCAGCCGATTCGCGGCGTTAAAGACCTCCATCCATCCATCCATCCATCCATCCCTTTCCATTTGTCCATTCCATCCATCCATTCCATTTTCCATCCTTTCCATTTCCATTCCTCCATCCATTCCATCCTTTCCTCCATCCATTCCATCCATTCGAATCCATCCATCCGATCTCCATGTCCATCCATCCATCCCTCCATTCCTTTCATTGTCCATCCATCCATGTCCATTTTCCTTCCATTCCATTCCTCCACCTCCTTTCCACCATCCATCCATCCGGTCCCCATCCATCCATTCCTCCATTCCTTCCTTCCTCCATTCCATTCCATCCATTCATCCTCCATCCATCCATCCTTTCCATCCATCCATTCTCCATGTCCATTCAGATCCATCCATTTCCGTCCTCCATCCATTCCTCCTCCGGTCCATCCATTCCATTCCATCCATTCCATTCCTTCCTGTCCATCCATTCCATTCCCTCCTTCCTTCCTCCATCCTTCCTCCATCTTTCCGGGCTCCATCCGTCCATCCGTCCATCCGTCCATCCTCCATCCATTCCATCCATCCATCATCCATTCCTCCAGCTCCTCCATTCCTCCTCCTCCTGTCGGCCATCCATCTTTCTTTCCTCCGGCTCCGGTCCTCCTCCTTTCTCCCCATTCCATTCCATCCATTCTTCTCTTCCATCTTTCCTCAGCTCGTCCTCAATTCCATGGGGTTTGGACATTGAGGTTGCAGAGACATCGATGGAACCCTTGGACTATGGATTGAGTCGGGAGTGTGCCTGCGTAGGGTTTGATTATTTGCACATTATTAGTGCATATGACTAGATGAGATGATGTGGATATGTTCGACTGATTTGTTGATGTAGGTAGCTGATAACTTGCAGAGCCAGGACTCACATATAGATTAAAGGGGTCACACATGACTACTAGAAATGTTAGGGGAGAGGTGTGGACAACAACCACGCCCGCGACCTACTAGCACCTCCACCATGGTCAGAGTTGAAAAAATGCAGCGCACTTTTTCTCGAGCGGTTGCACAATGTCATGAGGGTAGACTACGAAAGTCACTCACGATGATTCTAAGGGGTGCACAATAAAGTGAAATCCTTATTCATGGAAGTCCCTTAGTCTCCCACATGTTCACCCGTGAGTGTTGACTCTAGGGGTTGTATATGTCTACCAATCCCGATCAAAGTGAGTGGCACCCTTGGAGTGCGTAGTGTGTCTTGAAAGACGTCGTGCAAAGGAACATGTAGGCCGAGAGTGGCACCCTTGGAGCCACCTAGTCGTCACAGAGACACTTGTCCAGCGTTGATGATGATGAAGGATGAACCCTAGATGGCCCTAAGGCCGAGACATGTTAACAAATTTCAAAGCGATTCCCCTAATTAAGTATAGCCCCAAAGTAGTTCTAAGTCTAAAAACTACACTAGGGTAAAGGGTTATACAACACAAAAATGAAATCTCAAAATAAATGGATAAAATGGAAATAAAATAATGGGGATTTAAAATTAAAGATCAGCAATTAATGTTATGAGGTCTTCATGGGATTTTTGTAACATGTGGAATTGAGTAAATTATTCATAAGAATAAAATCTGTGTGGATACAAAAGAGTAAAAGGAGTGTTGGTACATCTTTGATGAATTTAAAGATGCTACGTTAATGATAAAGGGAAGGGGTTATATTCCACACCTTTTGGGTTCTAAAGTAAAGGGAAGAGGAAAATAAAAATGGAATGAGGGAAGGGAGGTAACATAAAGGAAAAGGAGACTTAAGGGGAAAGAAGGAGGTCAGCTTAGTAAAGAATCTACATTTAAAGAGCTTTCTAATTTTAAAATTTGGATTAGCAATTTCATAATGGGGAAAGACTTTAAAACATGTAAGAGAATCTAGGGACTCAGGTGATTAAGGTATTAACTCTAGATTGGAGAATAAAGAGATAATTACTTAATTAAAGAATTAATTTATGGAGGAATGAAAAGGATGAGTGACACTTATACGGGGAGGATTATTATGGGAATTTAGTATAAAACTTTAATTAAGAAGTAGGATTTAGGAGAAGAAGTTCAAAGACTTTATAAAAGGGAAAAGAAGGATGAAGGATCATCTTTTTCTTGCGTAGATTACAGCATGGGAAATATCCAGTGTATTTGGTCTTGCTTGTGAGAGTTGGGATACCCATCCTAGGAGAGAGTAGTAGCTCAGTCTTGCAAGGTGAGATGGGAACTAGATGGAAACCTCTGGATGGTGTGTGTGGCCTTGTGAGGCTCGGGGGCTAAGGGGGAAGAGAAGAGTACCCTAGCATTATTTGGGAAGTCTGGGTGGAAATTATCGATGGTTGGTGGTGAGGAGTTACCTGAACCTTGTGGGACCTTGATCAGGCCGGGTGATCAGAGACAATGAATGCAGCTCTTCATTTTTGTATGGTAGATGTATTAGGACTTATGCTTGGATGTTCCTATTTAATTGGAGGAAGTAAAGCCCCGAGTTATTTTAAATTTGAAGGCCGAAAATTTTGCTTCGACCCTGGCTCAATGATTATTGACTCCATGGCCTTGCGTTCACATGGCTGACTTGAAACATACTGTGTGTTGATTAGCTTGACCTTGAAGTTGTTTACATCATGCGATCCCTTACCTCACAGGTCCGCTGGCAGATCCAGCCTAAGAGCACAATCTATGGTTGTGCTAGCGTTAAAACACCTATGGGTCCCTCAATGTATCACACACATCCCCTCAGCATATCTAAATTTTCACTTTTCCTCAAAAGTGAGAATCCGGGGAAGTCCCTCAGAAGACCGGTGGGGTAGCAGAGTAAGCGAGGAGTTTCCCCAGCACATATTCTACCATTCAGGACCCTATTAAAGTGAAGATGATAAGGAGAAACGTCCGAGGTCTTCGTCATGGATTGATCTAGGTGCCTCACGATCGTAGTTGAGGAGATCTGCGCCCAGTGGACCCCATTAAAAGGGAAGAATGGTGAGGGAGCTCACGGAGATAGAGCCACAGCCTTAGATGCAGGCATCGTGATTCTGACTATCGGATCTACGTCCAGCTTTCTTTCTTAGTAGCTCCTTTCTAACAGTCCCCTATCACGATAGGACCATATCTAGCGCCTAATGTTGAAGCTTCTAGATTTCCAAGCGGCAAGTATTGCACCACACATCACCACTTCTCCCTCTCTTTAGGAATCTTATTTACCCACTTATCCAATCAAGTAGGTCCCATCAAGAAGGACGTGCCGCGTGTTGCACAAGCTCTAGCATCTCGCAAGATCGGGGCTTCTACAGTCGGAGCGGAGTTCCGCTAATATCCAAAGAGACAGGTATGCATTATAGAGTCCGAGCTCAGTGGTTTCTCCTACTTCTTGCTATTTGGGACTTCGTGACTCTAAGGGTTTGGTCTTCCACCTCAAACCTCACGAACCCGTCATGAAATAGTCAGATCCACAGTATCCCTCTTTGTGATCAGCGGCCGGATCGTAAATCACAGAGCTGGGACTTCGACTCCGAGTGGTCTTCCACCCCTCAAACTCCGTCAAATTGATGAAGTGCGGATATCCCACATCCTCTTTGATCAATGGCCAGGATCGCCAGGACCCTCCGACTTCCGGGAACCGTGACTCAAAGTCAGTCTTCCACGCTGGAAACCCCACGAACCCTCGATGCAGCGAAGTAGGTGATTTACGCCCGCATCCCTCTTTGAACCGCGATACGGATCACGGGATCTACCAGTGACTCCGATACTTCGCGAGCTCAGTCGGGTCTTCCACACCCTGAAACTCTGAACCCACGATGCAAATTAGTTGGAATTTACCGCCACATCCTCTTTGATCAGCGAACTAGAATGCATTTCACGATCTGGCTGGCTTGGGACAGCTCTAAGAATGAATTATTCCACGCCAAACTCCGCGATCCCGTCACGGCGAAATGAGTGGATCTACGCCTTTTTTGTCCTCTGCAGCGGATATCGATCCTCTCCGATTTCACGCCACTCGCGAGGTCAAGGGGCTTCTCCCTCAAACAGATGTTGAATCCCGATAGAGGATCTGACACATATCCTCTTAGATGGATGGTTAAGATGCATGGAATTTAGGGGAGCCGATGTTGAAGGTGTCACGGAGCCTTCATCGCCGGACTCCACGAGACTTAGAGATGCGCCGATATCCCAATACAGCTGCCAGCGGTACTTTCGCTCTGCTCTTAGGTGTAGGGTTTTAAACCTCGGCCCGCGGCTCTCAACCGGATCAATGCCGGGTTTTCTAACTAAGATATAACGGCTTAGATTTGTCCAATGCTTTGCCCTCTCCCATTGCTCCTGTGAATGATGGAAAACCAGCGGTCCGAGGATACTCCCATGGATCTTAGGATCCTGCTGGTCCCAGTCCTTAGCCTGCTCATGAGATACAAAGGGAAAAGGGGTTAAGGCATTTAACCCTCATGTATTCTTCAATCTAATGATAAAGTATGAATGGTGTAAGATCTTCCGGCGGGATCTCATCGAATCAATCACGATACTTATTCTTCACAATAATCCTCAAAGGGATTCTGCTGGCCTCGCACCTGCGAGTCTTTTTGCAATGCAAAGTGCTACCCTCTTGAGCTTTTCAAAGAAATGTATGTCTCTATAGGAGGGTTTATCTAGAATTATCACACAGAGGCCGGATAAGATAGCAGATTTCACAAAGTAAACTGAATTGAATTGATTGATGTGCATATATACATATAAATCTATTTATAAACATAAGCCATATGTGGCCTTCCATTATAAGCATGCAACCACCATTTTAGAATAAAAGAAACACACAGATGGTATTATACTCAAACCATTCATAAAGCCGCAGTTAAAGGGCATATGCCGGTATATGAATTTCACGATGCAAGATGTAAAACCCTTATAAAAAATAACACCAGAGTGGAGTAGAGCTGCTGGGGGTGCTCGTTTCCACCAACCATAGGTAATGATTCTGATAGGATTTACCACTAGCCACTGCCGAGATGAGACCACGATGCTGCAGGGCCTACGTCTCTATTTCCCAGTGACCGAGAATGGGGGTTACTCTCCCCTTCTCTGCTATCACTCACTCTATATTTTCCAGAGTTCTCTTCCTCTCCTCATCCCCTCCATGCTTCCTCATGCATTTCCCTCTTGCGAGGTTGCGTGTGGCATGGTTACCCTCGGTGTAGCAGGTGGGATTGAAGGCTCCTCCGGATGGGTGGTTCACTTCCCCCATCCCTAATTAATTCCCTGAGGAGCCATCTGCCTGCCAACCTGCGAGGTAATTTATTTCAGACCAGTGAGCCGCTCTTGGTTCTCCGGGCTAGTGAAGTCAAATGGGCAGCTGGGGTTTCGAAGATTGGAAGTTAGTACCACCTTTCCAGGTCATATTCCATTACCTTTCTCTAGCCATCATGGTATCTTTTTCAACACACCCCCCCCACTCTCAGCAGTCCTGCAACATAAACTCATAATATTATTCACACTCATCAACCTTTTCCACAAGGTACATTCACACCACACATTCACATCTTTGAGTCTGCCATAGTTATTGGCTAGTATAGTTATTTTACAAACTGGGGAAACAGCGATGATACTATTCCATGCACATAAAGGAACATCGCCCTCGATGTTCTTATCAACTAACATGAAACTGGCATATCCGATTCCCATGTAGCCTCATCTGAAACAAAGTGTTTCCACAACTCCTTGACCTGAGCAATGGTTCTATTCTAGAGTGGGGTTTCCTTTTTGTCTATTATGCATTGGGGTTCTAGTAGAATTCTCCCTCTAGGGACCTTTGGAATCACGGTTAATCAATTATTTGGTTAGCAGCATGTACATATTTCTTCAATGAGAGACATGGAAAACATTATGGCCAAAAGCACTACTTGTGGGGTAGTGCTAGCCACCGCCTAAGGTCCTCTTCCTAGAACCTCAAAGGGTCCACGGCTACCAGGGTGCCAGCTTGGCACAAACTCCCATTTTAAGGGAACTCTTCCTAGGCCTAACTCCTGAGATGCCGCAGTCCTGCGTTGAACTCTTGGAGTTCTCTTTTGGATGGCATAACTTTTCTATTGGCTAATACAGGCGACCCAGCACAAGGTTTTGTTTTATCTGAGTCGCCTGCTGTTCCATTTCTTTCAAAATATCAGGTCCAATAGAAATCCTGTTTTATAGGATTACTTTAGCTGACTGGATTATTACACAGTCTACCATAGAGGAATTCGAAGGGACTCGTCTTAAAGGATGCTTGGTAGCCATTGTTGTTTGAAAATTCTACCAGTGGTAGGTGATCTTCCCACTTCTTGGGTTAGAGCGTACATGCATCCGCTAGCATATCTTCTAGTATTTGATTTCATATTTCTGTCTGTCCGTCAGTTTGGGGTGATAGGTGGTGCTAAACAACTTGGTCTCTAAACCAATCATCAATGATTTCCAAACTTTGGAGTAAAATTTCCTGTCTCTGTCAGGCACGATCTTTTTCAGCATACCATGCAGTCTGAATATCCTATTTCGCGAATGCCACCAGGCGATATCGATTGCCTTGGAGTCCGACTTGACCTTTGGGATGCGGTGAGCAGACTTGCTCCAGGGTTTATCCTGTTCCCTGTAATGTCGTCATTCTTTTTGGTTGAGGTTGGTAATCAGTAGTGATATCCATGGAGATGGTTTCCATTTCCACTCTATAGGATTAGTAAAGGTTGCAATAATCCTGCGGGTGTCGATGTTCTGCTTTAACCTGTTGGAACTCTGTAGCCGACATTTGGCTGATTGCTCAGCTGTGTCTTTCTTCAATCCATTTAGCAAGAGGTGAAACAGGTGGAGTGATCATTAATCCTACTGGGTGTCGATGTTCTGCTTTAACCTGTTGGAACTCTATGCATTTGGCTAGGTACTCGGCTATGTCTTTCTTCAATCCAGGCCAACAAAATTGTTTCCTGGTGGAAGTGATCATTTTCTGGTATCCTGGATGACCCGAGTAGGGTCTTTAATGTAGTTCATCCATAATGCACCTCTTCAAGTTGTCACAATCTGGGATATAAAATCTGCTTTTGTAACTGAGAAGACCTCCTTCGGTCTTCTAGTAGCCTTCATATTTTACTCCAACAGGTTCTTGCTGTAGGTATATGGTCACGGTCTGAACGAAGGGATCTGTTTCTTGTGCATTTTTTATTCTTTCCTTGACATCTGTCTCACAGGTGCTCACCGCTGCCAGGTGAATTTTTTTCATACTTCTGCTAAGGGCATCGACCACCCTATTTTCCTTTCCTTTAATGTGTTTGATTTCGAAATCAAACTCGCTAAGGAGGGCCATTCACCTAGCTTGTCTAGTATTGAGCTTTGGTTGATCAAACATGTATCACAATCCACAGTGATCTGTCATAAGTAAAAATTTTCTTCCCAGGAGGTAATGCCTCCACATTTTCAAGGCATGCACTATAGTAGCCAGTTCTAGGTCATGGGTCAAATAGTTGACTTCATGCTCATTCAATTTTTGGGATTCATAGCAGATCACACTTCCTTCTTGCATAAGGACTCCTCCGAGCCCTTCCTTACAGGTGTCTGTGCACACGAGGAAGTCAGCTTCTGGATCGATGATCTTCAACACGAGTGCATGGGTTAGTAGATGTTTCAAGGTTTGAAATCTTTCTTCACATTTCTGTTTCCATAGGAATTTTGTCCCCTTCTTCTGGAGGGCAGTGATTGGATAACCAATCTTGTAGAATCCTTTTATAAATCTCCTATAGTATCCTACTAATCCCATAAAGGATCTGATGTCCAAAACATCCTTTGGGGTAGGCCATTCCATGATAGACCTTATTTTGTCAGGGTCTACCGCTACTCCTTCGGAGAGAACATGGCCTAAGTAATGTATTTGCTTCTGGAAGAATTCACATTTTCTAAATTTAGCATAGAGATGATGTTCTCTTAGCACTTGCAGCACAAGTCTAATATGCTCTTCATGCTCTTTTATGTTCTTGGAGTAAATTAATATATCATCAATAAAAACAAGTACAAATTTGTCCAGGAATTTGCTGAGTACATTGTTCATCAAGCACATAAAAGTGGCAGGGGCATTGGTCAACCCAAATGGCACCACCACAAACTCATAATGA
>SNQJ01S0159385.1:0-13942 GCA_010110895.2 Picea sitchensis | reverse complement strand
TGTTAAGAAGGTGTAAAATTGTTTAAGCTTATAAACAACTGATTCACCCCCCCCTCTCAGTTGTATTAGTATTTTCAACACCCCATACTCTTCCTTCATGGTCGGTCTACACGCAACGATGTTTTTATATTAATAATATGAACATTTACATGTACAAAACAAGATCCTGGCCTTTAACACCTAGGCTCTCCGGCCTACTAACACATAAGCCTGCCAGCTTATAATTGCTTGGTTCACTAGCCTACAAAACATGTTTACAATTCATAATACAACTGGGGCCCGTCCTTGGGGTATTACAATCCCCTCCGCTTATTTTTTCATTGTCCTCGGTGCAACTTATTTACACAGCATCAGCAAGATTTTCAAAATATTCAAAAAGATATGGGTATTCTTCCTGCATAGCATCCTCATGCTCCCATGTCTCATCCTCAGGACCGTACCAGGTCCACTGGATCTTTACAAGCCATATGGCTCGATTCTGGAGTTTTTTTCTCTTTTGGTCCAATATTCGCACTTGATGCACTTGCAAGACGCCTTCTTTCTCCACCTGAATCACATTCCAATCAATAACATGATTAGCATCGGGAATATATTTCTTAAGAAATGAATCATGAAACACATTATGTACAGTTATGGATGCAGGAAATGCAATCATATATGCAATTGGTCCAATCCTTTCTAGGATTCCAAATGGCCCACAATATACGGCTTCCAACTTGGAACAATTTCCCAGCTTCAGGGCACTTCTGTTGGCTTTCACTTTCAAGAAAACATGATCACCCACTCTAAACTCTCTCTGGGTCCTATTCTTATCAGCATAAATGTTTTCCTATCTTGGGAAGCATTTAAATTATTCTTAATCTTTAGCATTTGATCTTCCATTTCTTTGAGCATCTTTGGCCCAACCACTGCCTTATCAACTGGGTTATCCCAACCTATTGGTGTGTTTCACTTTCTACCATAAAGTGCTTCAAACGGGCTCATCTTCAATGGTTCTTGATACCCATTGTTGTAGGAAACTTCTACCAAGTGTAGGTAGTAATCCCATTTAAATGGTTTGCCCATCACATACATCCTTAGCATCTCTTATATCACTTGGTTCACCCTCTTTGTCTTCCCATCAGACTCAGGATGATAAGCAGTGTTGAAGTTCAGATTCGTTCTGAATCCTTTGAATAACCCCTTCTATAATTTTGAGGTAAATTTCGGGTCTCTGTCAGACACAATTGTGTTGGGAATATCATGCAGTCATGCTACTTCCCTCGTATAGATATCAGAAACATTAGCTTCCTTGTGAGTGGTATTTAATGGAAGAAAATGGGCAGCTTTCGTAATATTATCTACCACCACCATGATGGAATCATGTTGCTTGTCAGTTCTAGGCAATCCTGTGATGAAATCCATTGTCACCACTTCCCATTTCCAATCAGGAATGGGCAATGGTTGTAGCAACCCTGCTGGGTGACTATGTTCATCCTTGACCTTCTGACACTCCATACATCTGGCGATGTATTCTGCAATTTCCTTCTTCATACCTAGGCAAAAGTAATGGCTCTTGGCTATTGCCACTATTTTATGATATCCAGGGTGCCCACCTTAAGGAACTTTTTTCATTTCCTTCAAGATCATAATTCTTAATTCCTGGGAATTAGGTACATAGATTCTATTTTTGTAGATGAGTGTTCCATCAACTTCCAATTTATAATTTTCCACTTTCTATAGCATCTCACCTTGTTGTATCTTTTCTACCAATTCCATGTACTGCAAATCTGCATTTGCAGCTTCCAAAATTCTTCCTTTAATATTAGTTTTATACATGTTAATGGTCGTGGAATGTACTTTATGCACTCTTATGCTAAGTGCATCAACCACTTTATTCTCCTTTCCTTTGATATGCTTGATATCAAATTCATACTCACAAAGGAATTCCAACCATCTACTCTACCTAGCATTCAAGGTTGGTTGATCAAACAAATACTTCAGACCATTATGGTCTTTCCTCAGTTCAAAACTCCTTCCCATGAGGTAGTGCCTCCATTTCTTCAGGGCATGCACTATGGATGCCAACTCTAAATCATGATTTGCATAGTTCTTTTCATGATCCTTCATCTTTATGGATTCATAACATATTACAAACCCATTCTGGCTGAGGACTCCTCCCAATCCTTCTTTGCATTCATCTGTACACACTACAAAATATTCATTTGGATATACAATCCTCAGGATTGGAGCATTGGTTAACAACTGCTTCAATCACTGGAAGCTTCTCTCACATTCTTTTGTCCATAGAAATTTATTCTCCTTCCTTTGCAAGGAAGTGATGGGGTGAGTTATCCTTGAGAACCTTTCAATGAACCTTATATAATAGCTAGCTAGACCCATAAAGGATCTAACTTATGTCATATTCTTCGGAGCTGACCATTTACTAATGGTTTCTATCTTCTCAGGATCCACGACTATCGCATCCTTTGAAATGATATGTCCCAAATAGTGGATTATGTTTTGATAAAATGAGCACTTGCTCAATTTGGCATACAGTTGGTGCTCTCTTAGCACTTGAAACACCATCCTAAGATGTTGTTAATGTTCTTCCTCTAACTTGGAATACACCAGGATGTCATCCAAAAAGACTATGACAAACTTTTCTAGATATTCTTTGAATACACCATTCATTAGGCACATGAAAACAATAGGTATATTTGATAACCCAAATGGCACCACTGTGAATTCATAATGACCATACCTTGTTCTGAAGGCGGTCTTGTTGATGTCTTCATCCTTTATCCTTACCTGGTGGTACCCTGACCTGAGGTCTATTTTTGAAAATAGGTTGGCATCCTTCAACTGATCAAAGAGATCATCGATCCTTGGCAAAGGATACTTGTTCTTAATATTCACTTTATTCAATTGTTTGAAATCGATGCACAATCTCAATGTCCCATATTTCATTTTAATGAATAGGACCGGGGCACCCCAAGGTGATACACTTGGGCATATATACCCCTTCTTTAGAATCTATTCAAGATGCAATTGTAGTTCTTTCAACTTTGGTGTACTCATTCTGTACGGAGTTTTTTACACCGAAGCTGCTCCAGGAAACAGGTTTATAGAGAAATCAATATCTCTCTTCGGGGGTAGTCCGAGTACCTCCTAGAATACATCATCAAAATACTTTAATACTACATGGCCTTAAATATTTTACACCTTATCCTTAGGTGCTTCTTCCATATGAGTTGCAAATATTTGGCAGCCCTTCCTATAACCCTTCTTTAGCTGCATTGCTGAGATTTCTCTAATAGTAACTACCCTTGGGATTCCTTGTACTTTCCTTGGATTTCCTTCCTCATCCAGGCAAGTGAATTCTTTGTTACAATAGTCTAAGATGGCATGGTGTTGGTCCAACCAATCCATCCCAATTAGACAGTCATAGGAACCTAAAGGTAAGATGTTCAATTCATCCCTTGTTCTCAATCCATTCATGTCCATTGGACAGGACTTAACTAACTCAACAACCTTTCTCTTGGCTCTTGTAGCCAACTTCACTAACCAAGATTTTCCATTCTTTCCTCTTGGAAAATGAAAAATTTCCACCATTCTAGGATCTACATAACTATGAGTATCTCTTGAATCAATTGAAATAGTAATGGCTTGGTTGTTGATCATACCTTCCACTTCAATCATATGTGATTGATATTCTACTTGCTTGTTGTCCAGGGCTGCATAGATCCTTGGTACACCTTTTCCCATGTCCTCCACTATTTTTTCTTGTTGAACATTGTGGACATATTTCACCTTGTCATTTATGTGGGGCCAATATCTGTACCTATGATTTCCTTTACAACCCCAACATTCGATAGGTGGTTGTCTTGGCATTTGCCCACCTATTTCAGCCTTCATGGGCTCTCTAAAACCTATTTGTCCTTGAGGGATATTTCTAAAAAAGGATGGATTAGTTCCCTTCTTCCTCTGATCCATCTTGAATTTCTTCTTATCTTCCCAAGCCTTCCAGAGAGTGGGCTTTTCTCTTTGTTTCTCATATAAGCATTTTTCTCTCCTTATAGTTTCTTCCATAGTTTTAGGATCATCATACTGGATCCTATCACTAATGGAAGGTGGAAGTCCACTCAGATACCTTTGAATTTTAACAGTCTCATCTTTGATGAAAGGAACATACTTCAACAATTCCAAAAACCTTTGTTCATATTCATCAATGGTCATGCTACCCAGCCTGAGTTCAAATAACTCTTTCATCTTTCTATCATAGTATCTCTTAGTCAAGTATTTATTTTCCAAATACTTCTTAAATTCCTTCCAAGTAACAATTTTCTCTTTAATGTGTTGTACCTGCACAAGTTGATCCCACCACATGGATGCCTTTCCTTTCAGTTGATACATTGCAATTCTCCCTTCTACATGAGAGGAATAATTCTGCAATTGGAAATATTTCCTCGTGCCAAGGAGCCATGTCTCATCATCTTCCTCCTTCTGGTGCTCTCCATCAAACATAGGAGGTTTAATATTTCTCATTTCACCCTTCAATTCATCCACGCCATATCTCTTATGCTTTCTGGTAGGAGATGGGCTTGAACTACTGTGTGCCCTTCTCTTGTAGTGCTCCTGGGAATGATGATGGTGTCTGCCAACACTCCTTGATATCCTCTTCTCATCAGGGAACCTATGACTTCCTGATTTAGTGGAGTCGCTCCCATTATCCAATTTCTTTTCTATCCTTTCCAGACTCTGTATCAACTTTATGTTGAATTCTCCCTGTTCATCCCTGCCTTTCATGAGCTTCATGTTATCTACTCAGTGAGTCTGGACATCTTTCTACAATCTTTCAATGATTTTCATCATGTTTCCCTCCTTGTATATCTCTTCTCCATGTCCATTGGAGTTTGATCCTTCAACTCCCAAATGGACATCCATTCCTCTAGCTTCATTCTCTGAATTGGAAGCATTTTGTGCCTCCTCCATTTCGGTTTGGTTCTAACAATCATTAACTCTGCAAACACAATGTGCATTCAACCGAAATTTGTCAGGCCATTAGTCCTTAAAAAATTACATAGTATTCATAAACCAATTTGATTCAAAGAAAATTTTCAGATTCCATTTTCTGCGATTCTTGATCAATCAAGAATCTCCCCAGATCTTTTCTTTCTGAGTTCTTCTCTGTTCTGCAATAATTTCCAGGCACTATCCCCTTTCTCTTAGCCCCCAACCCATGCAACCACGGGTTATGTCCAAGTGATATATCAATAGGTGCTTACTCCTGACCTCGGGCCTCCGGATTCGGAATTTTTCAAAGCACATCTCACAATCTCTCAGAGTTCCAAATTAACGAACTTGCAAAGTAGGTTGGATCAATAGTTCACGACTACCCAACATCTAACGGTTGACACCCACTATAGAACTTTAGGCATATGAGCTCCGAGACTTCGGAGCATCGAATATTCGGAGCTATGAAACTTCAGGATTTTGAAGTTTGTGGATCAACACACCTCAATTCTCCCATATCGTTAATCTTCGAACACATCCATGTCAACTTTGATGACGTCATTACGTCTCGTCACCTTGGCATTATGAAACTTTTGAAATTTCTTCCTTTCATTCCCTTATGAACCATTTTTCTGGAGTGACAAGTCTCTGGACTTCACAACTAGTTCCATGCATCCACTGGACCCATGGCTTCCATACTTGAACTAAGATACCAAATAGTCACATCACTTAACAATTTTCAAATTGTAGGGGGATGCAATGGCAGTTTGGAGTAACCCACCTTTCATCAAACTATTCTTCTGACGCTGACACACAACCCCCTGGTAAAACAATGGTTTGGCTTGTGACACCGCCTTGAGAAATTAACTCCCGTGCAACTTGGGTCCCCGCAATGCCCCCTGGCCATCGATCTCGATGTATCATGATCAATGCCAGTGTGCATCCACCGACCTTTAAATATGTCATGTAACCTCAGGGCCCACATAGTACAACTGACAACATTCCAGGTGGGGGTACATGGCAGGTATAGGAGAGGTCCACGTCACCTCCAGGTGACGTCATCATGACTCACAAATTCGGTTCTTCAGGGCTTCAGAGCTTTGGGAGTTCTATGTCGTTCATACTGCACCATAACTTCCACCCTCGCCTTTATCCAATGGTCGATCTCTTCTCCCATATCTACGGTGTAGATCTACTTCGGGGACTTCGAGCTTCAGGAGTTTCAACCTCTCCAAAGTCGTTTTCTCCCGAAGTGATTTCACCCAAAGTCCATGGATTTCTTCCACCTATCCTCTCTCTCATATTGACGACACAGACGGACTCCATTACTTCGTGGATTTCCAAAGGAACTCACGGCTAACCGCCTCACAATTTTTCCAAGTCTGGTGGACAAGAATTTTCCTCCTTCTCCATAATAGATCCTACGACCCACCCAATACCATGTATGTCATGGTTTTATAATATCGCTACACCTCCTGAGCTTCGTAACATGACCAAGGTAACCTCTTGGCACCCAGGAATGTTCCGAGGTTCGAAATTAGTTCCTCTTGACACAATTTCCACTTGAAACCTTGGTTCTCAACTTGAATTTTGTCCATTTCAACAACAATTTTTTTCCAAAACTTTTTCTTCAACTTCCACTAACATGTCCCATCCAGGCTTAGTGTTAAAACCTTGGCTCTAATACCAATTTGTAACATCCCTAGCCATCACTACCACTGTCGGGCAACGCTACCCAAATACCTTGTCTTCGACAAACTAGCTTTGATACCAATTTGTAACGTCCTCGGCCATCACTACCACTGTCGGAAAATGCTACCCAAAGGAACATACATATATATATAACATGAATTTCTAATGACTTTAAAACAAATAACACAGAGCTACTACTATCATACAGATTCAAATGGAATTGACAGTAATTCCTACATGCAACGGAACACATGATAACATTTCAAGAATCACAGACATGCATAACATACATAATTAAGCACAGAAATGATACTCATATTTTAACTAGAGTAAAACCACCAACTGCGTGTAGACCTTCCACAAACCTCCCAACCTTAGAACACATTGTTCATCACTCTCAGTAGTATGTCACCCCTGAGTTGGGACTAAACTCCACCAGGAAAGGGATTCCTAGGCTAGGCAAGGTCAATAGGAAAGTCACGCAGTTTAAGAGGAATTATTCTCTCTGAGGAGCTACTTATGCCCACTTATCACAGACTCTCATTCCCCACATGCTTGTCCCACCCTAGGAGTATACACCTTCACTGTCACACAGTCCATCGGTTGCTCCACCTACCTTACCTTGGGCTTCAGCAATAGGTCGGACCGAAATTCTCATAGCTCTGTAGCAGCTATGGGACTCCTTCCAGGAGAATTCACCTCCTCAGCACACTCTCTCACCTGGAGAGAGTTTCTCACAGGCCTGACAACCTGCTTATTCAATCCACAACCACCTCTCTCACCTAGAGAGAGAGTTTCTCACAGGCCTGACAAGCTGCTTCTTCGACCACAATAGATAATTTGAGTAAGGCAAGGGATGAATCAGTAAATTACAGAGGTGAAAAATGGTCACGGGTTCAGCAATGGAATAAATGGATGGTTGCGGTCTTGCTCAGTGCGTGAGTGAACTCATGAGGAGAAAACGGGGTAGACTGGTCTAGCCTAGCCAAGATGGTGAAAGTGTGAAAGCCAAAACTCTCTGCGTGAACCTCGTTCATGAGTTCCTGCATGAGTGCCAATAGTAAGAATTTCCCCCTTAAGTCTACATGTGCCTGAGCTGACACTTGTCGCTCAAGAAGCACATTCCTTTCCATTTGGAAGTCATTCCCTCTTCCTAAAGGAACTTAGGATAAAAACATATCCTTCTAATCATCTTTTGGAATAATAATAAATTATTATTCCTTTGGACTTAATCCCTTAGGCTTAGCCCCTATTTCCAACCTCTCAACCCCCTCTCCCTTACCCAACCTAGTGGAGCTTAGTCCCCCATACTCTTTCTTTGTGGTCGGTCTACACACAGTGATGTTTTTATATTAATAATATGAATATTTACATGTACAAAACAAGCTCCTGGCCTTTAACACCTAGGCTCTCCGGCCTACTAACACATAATCCTACCAGCTTATAATTGCTCGTCTAACAAGCCTACAAGACATGTTTACAATTCATAATACAGTTGGGGCTCGTCCTTGGGGTATTACAGTTGGCTTCAAGGCTTGAGTTCTTTCACATTTGTAATTCTTTGAAGGGTGCACTCACACCTACTCTTGTTTGGAAAAAAATATATCACATATTCAATCCCATTTCAAACTCCATAATTAACCTTTCTCTTTTAAAAGAAGGAACATTTAGTTGAATATAAACATGATGTAAGAAGTTAAATGGAATGATAGAATGTTAACCTCTTATTATGCAAGAATGGTTGCAACTCAATAATTCTACACTCATCCAATTGTCTAGATATGTGTTGGCTCTTTTCAAGAGCTTATTAACCCAATAATATTCATGCAATCAATGCCCCAACAATAAAAGATACAAGGTTCTAGTATAAAAAATTAGTGAGATTCTCTACAATAAACACAATATTACTTCTTTAGTATGCCTGAGATTCAAATGTATCCAAGTTGAGGTCTATCAACCAAGTATTCTTGGGATCCAATTTGTATAGTCCACTAATTCTATGGTTTTCATCACTCTATAAACCCTTTCAAGAATTATTTCTCCTTAACTTCCTTATCTTGGCTCTGACATCGGAATTAATTATTTATTGTTTCTTTGAACCAAGTTTCACTGGAATATACAAACATCATGAAGAGCACACTAACAATCCTTTTTTGTGTTCCCCGATATTATTTTATTCTTTGAGATGTTGAAGAATTAACTGGATTGGGAATAACATAGTGCTTAAAGAAGAAATTCCACAAATAACTAATTCCCATGTGTGTAGGTTTGTTCATTTTTATCTGGCATTTGGAATAAGCAACGAATTCACTTCAATGATCCAAAGTATGATATGAGAATAAGAAAAACCTCTAATATCAATGAAATTTCAAGGGAGATGGCCATTCATTATATGAAGAAGAAAATGATTTTAAAAAGGAGCCAACCTCCATCAAACACTCCCAGGATAGAAAGGTATTCCCATCAAGTTGTGTATGGTTGTATGGCCTATGTGGATCTTTCTCTAAGATGTGGATGTGGTTGTATGTCCTGGTACAACCTCCCACTTTGCAAATTAACAATTATACAGTCTTTGGTAAGAAAAAAACATCTAGCTAAGGGAAAAAAATGACTCAGGAAGAAGAATTATAGTCTAGAGAATGATTGAATATGCCCAACAAGCAAGATTTTGACCCAAGCAATAGGAAATCAACCTAGGAAATATGAAGCTGACCCACACAATATGAAATTGACCTAGGCAAGTAGGAATTGGCTTAGAGAGAGATAGAGAGATTATATTGTATGGTAATGGTGAAATTGTAGAGTATGGAGAATAGTTGCAACCTATATGAGAGATAAATTCACCCAACAACCACAAATAAACTAAATTAGGTACTCCCTAAAATATTGCAACAGCTTTGGAATGAATTCCATTGATATCCTTTCTCATAAATGGATGAACAGAGGAGAATAAAGGGTTATTGTTGGGATAGTTCTCTTTCTCATGGAGACTATAACTATGAAGGAAATCCTCAAAACTAAAGTCGGTAAAAAATCCTCAGTGATTAAAGAACAGAGGAAACCATTAAAATACAGAGCAACTCCATTAAAAATCATAGATAGAAAAATAACATAGCATTTAACACATTAAAGAGAAATTCATGTACACAAAGACATAGTCTTTATATAGGAAACCAAAATGGGAAAACCAACTTCTAATGGATGCTTAGTCTATTTTGGCAATCTTTGGTTACAATGTTATTCATGGCTCTCTATCCATCCTCATCTCATTAGCTAGAAAAGGAACCTTCAAGAATGAAAGTACAAAACTAAATAGAGAGAGCTAGGGTTGGAATATCCCCAAGGAGGAGCCCCAGTTGTATTTATAAATTGTAAACATGTTTTGTAGGCTAGCGAGTCGAGTGTTGATAAGCTCGTGGGATTATGTGTTTATTAGGCCAGAGAGCCTAGGTGTTAAAGGCCAGGAGCCTAATTTTGTATATGTAACTATGCAGATCATTAATAAATTATAAACATCATTGTGTGTAGACCGACCATGAAGAAAGCGTGATGGGGGACTAAGATTCCAAAAGGATGGGTAAGGGAGGAAGATAAGTGTGTGGGCCTAGGGGCTAATCTAGGGGGCTTACCTCTAAAGGGGATAATAATTTATTATTATTTCCTAAAAGGCTAAGGTGGTCAATTGACCAAGTGTTGTCCCAAGTTCCTGGGAAAGGAACACATACTTGAGGGAGTGCATGCAGCTTCATGGGTGACATGTGTCGGCCCAAGCACATGAAACTTAACTGAGGAATTGAGTCGTGATAGTGGTTCTGTCATTCTGTCATCCTCCGCCTG
The DNA here is from genome assembly GCA_010110895.2 of Picea sitchensis. NCBI lineage: Eukaryota > Viridiplantae > Streptophyta > Pinopsida > Pinales > Pinaceae > Picea > Picea sitchensis. The sequence continues at coordinate 3,418 of SNQJ01S0159385.1, read as the reverse complement.
AGTTCGCAGGGATGCCCGTATGAACCCATTTTTTCCCTCTGCATCTATATTTGTAGAACCGCGCATAGTGAAGGTTGTTTGTTTTGTCGGTTTTCTCAATCCTACGTCTGAAACCATGAGACCTCTATGATTGACCTCTGCTTAATTTACTTGTCATGCATTCCTGAAAACAAGAAACGTGAAGCCGACTAGTGTATTTCTGTGAATCCTATGGCCTCTATATTCGACCTTTGCAATATTCACGCACGCACCTAAAAACCAGAAATCCGTCAACCATTTTGTGTCTTCTAGGGAACCCGTCGCTTGAGTAATCGCCTTAGTTGTGTCATGTTTCAGCATGGGTTTTTTCCGCCTATGGTTCCATGCCCATATGTTGTTGTTATTTTAATCCCTATGTGAATGAGTGATGAACCATGGTTGTTGTCCTCACTTGGCTGGAGCTGAGTCGAGGAGTGTGTTGAAGAAGTGGTTTGTCAGACCCATGGTAGAAGAGACAGGTTGTTGGGTCTGTGAGAAGCTCTCTCTAGGTGAGAGAGTTTGTTGGGAAGTGGTTTTCTCCCAGAGAGAGTCCAGAACCAGCTGCGGAGCTATAAGAATCCCTGATCTGGCCTATTGCCGAGACCCAGAGAGGGAGGTGAAGCACCGATGGACTGTTCTTGTGAAGGTGTATACTCCTGGGTGTAACAAACATGTGGGGAATGAGAGCCTGTGAGTAGTGGGTGTAATAAGGATCCTGGAGAGAATCCTTTTGATTTCTCTGTGCAGTTTTCATGTAACCTCGGCCTAGTCTAGGATTCCCCTACCTTGGGTGGAGCTTAGTCCTAGCTTGGGGGTGACCTACTGCTGAGCGTGATGAACAACATGGTATAAGGATGGGAAGTTCATGAAAGGTCTTCACATAGTTGGTGGAGTTACTACAGTTTCAAAGATAATTATCATTACGTGTTTAATTTCAATTAAAATGCATGTCTGTGATGCTTGTAATATTAGCATCTATTCCATTGCAAATTATGAATTATTGTTAATTCCATTATTTCTGTATGTTAGCAGTAATACTGTGATTACTCTGTATTGTTTGGTTAAATACCATTAAATATGCATGTTATATATACATGTATGAGAATGTTCCACGTAGTATCATTTCTCGGCAGTGGGGTTGATGGTCGGGGACGTTACAATATGGTATCAGAACTTTAAAGGCTAAGTTAAGGTTGTGTAGGTAGCATTTCCTAGCTTGTTGGTGGATGGGGATGTTACAAAATGGTATCAAAGCATGGTTACAACACTGAGCCTGGATGGGCCATGTTAGTGGAAGTTGAAGCAAAAATTTCGAAAGAATTGTTGTCAAAGTAGACAAAAATCAAGTTTTGACCCAAGGTTTCAATGTGGAGTCTGGATGGGCTGGATAAGAGGTCATTGGACCCAATGTTTCGAGAGGAAATTGTGTTAAGAGGAACCAATTTTGGACCTCAGAAACATTATTGAGAGCCAAGAGGTTACCTTGGCCATGTTAAGAAGCTCAGGAGGAGAAGCGGTATCGTAAAACCACGATAGAAGTGGTGTTGGACCACAGAGTAATGTGTGAACTGGTGAAGTAACAATTAAGTTTCAATTTTTTCCCTCATGTGAGTTGCAAGTTAAAGGAGTGCACATTGTCTGCAAGGAGTGCGTTGACAGAGGTGAGTTAACCTTAGATAAGATCAAGAGATACAATGCAAGGAGTGTGTGGAAGATAGAATCATTTTAATTCCTAAATCTCAGAAGAGATAACAATTACGAGAGCGAAGATGAGATCCAAGAGGCGGACTCGCAAGAGAAAGGTCAAAGGCCGAAGCCTTTGAAAAATGAAAAAATATTCCAAGGCGAAAGAAGTCAAAAGCTCAAGAGGAGGAGCGAAAACAACCATCAAATTGGTTGTGGGGAGGATCCTGGACCATTAGATCAGCATCTAGCAAAACAAAGGAAGCGCAGAGGAGAGGAACAGATCCCATCCGTTGGGTCTAAGCATGAAGGACCAACAACCATTGGATCCAGAGGTAAGTGCACAAGACTTAACCCTTGTGTGCACAGAAGAGTGGACTTGTCAAAGTCTCAAAGTCTCGAAGTGATTTGGGACCATCCATCGTCAAGGAGGACAGGTGGTGTAAACCTGTGGACTCTGGGTAAATACCTGAAGTAGGTATTGGCCATTGATCTCTAGGAGGAGTACGTGTCTATAGATCGACGTCTCCAGGTGAAGTGCATAGAGGTATCAATTGAGAATTGAGACTATCAAACCCCGAAGTCCCGAAGCGGATGAGAGTCACCTATGTGAAGGTCGACACACGGTGCCAGATCTAGAACTTCGGAGGAAAGAAAAGGGGGAAAAATCCAAAGACCTTAAGGAGATATCGATCGTTGATCGAGAAGGGGGATGAAGGACCATCGATCTGGTTGAGGAGGCCAAAATCCTGAAGCAGGAGTAGAACCATTGATTTGGGAGGACGCGTGGTAGACAATCTTCCATTTCAGAGAAATATCTCCGGAAGAAACGAGAGGTTGAGAACTGAAACTCGCGAAGGTCGGATTCGCAGAGGAAATCATAGCCACACATTTGTAGTGACAGGTGTTAACAAATCTTCCACTTTGGAATATAGCTACTGAGGAGGAAGCGAGAGTTGAGAGTTGAAACTCCCAAAGACCGGAAATCCAGAATCAGTCATAGTCGTTGGTTTGGAAGAGAGCTATGTGCCAACAGATCATGGAGATCTAGGATCACGTGTGGAAGGAGGATGGATAGCAGTCGTTGATCACGGATCATCGCCAAGGGATTGGAGATCGATAGACGAGCTGGATTGTGGGGCCAGAACTTGCTCGGATGTTAAAAATCTGAGAGCGGGCCGCAATTTGTACCATGGTTTTAACAAAGTGATATGTGGCAGCTCGAGGTGAATTGCAAGGAGAAAATAAGGTTGGCCTAAAACCAATCTTTCCCATGCCCGCAATCACAGTTTTCCATGAGGTCATAGCCCACATTCTTAATAAGGAAAGGGATAATGAAAAAGGAGTTAGCGCCTGAAACTTGACGTTTCAGAAGTGTGCAGACAGAAGTCGTGGGTATCACAAGACCTGTGCCTGAGGAGAAAAGGGGGTCTATGTATAATTTTTTTGGGTTCAATAAGGACCCCAAAGGTCGATTCAAATCAGAAGGAAGAAATATCTTAGACCGAGAGTTCATGCAGCCCCGAGGAGAGAAGGGAGGGTCTGCATCAATATGGATGTGTAATTTTGCATATGTACATGCTTGGATATGCATATAACATGTTGGTGAACTTAGAATAGTCTGTTATTATAAAATAATGTTTGAGTATGACTAAAGGATGGAGTAAGTATTTAGGAAAAATGATACAACAAGGTTAAATAGGTGGATGTTGTTGTT
>SNQJ01S0159384.1:7539-29405 GCA_010110895.2 Picea sitchensis | reverse complement strand
CAGTGCTCAAATATTCAAACCTATTGTAACTTCTTCGCTGTGTTTCACTAGGTCTTCTTGAATAACCCCTTTATGTATGGCTCTCAAAGTAGTTATTGTTCCCGTTGTTCGCTCTGCAATTTATAGCTTTATGTCCAAAATTATTACATGCATAACATAAACTAAAAAATATAGTTTGATACCTGGTAGTTGAAGATATTATGAAAGGAGGTACTCTTATGAATCCTTCTTCTTCTTGAGGCCTGTCTATCTATTTTTTATTATGAAATCTGAATCTTCTCGGTAGAGGAGTGTCCCTGTAATCTTCCTTGTATATCTTTGTATCCCCTTTGATTGTTTCTGCATAACTTTTTGGATTTGTTTATTGCTCTGTTGTTTTGGAGCTTGATCCCTTTTCTGTCTGATTGTATCCAAGTCTAGACTTGTCAAGATAATATTTTTGACTGCTGATAATGTCATCCATAACTTTTGACCTATTCTGCATATTTTTCTTTTGAATATCCTTTCTTAGTGTGACAATCTATGGTTCCAGGTTTCCAATGATCCTGTCATTTCCTTCTAGCTGTTATTTGAGTGCTTATTCAATTCTTTTATCTTATTCTATTTGTGATACATATGGATATCGGTGGCCACCCACCTTTTCCAACTGGCTCAAAACAATTTTCTGACAATTTTGGCAATTTACTATTTTTAGCAGTTTTAACTTCCGGGGCCATTTTGAGGAAATAAATAAAGGTTTTTCAGGATAGAGATCCTTAATGATATCCAAATGAATTATTGGTCCTCCAAAATTAATCTCCTTGGCGATACCTTTCCAACGGGCTATCACACACCTAAAACGAAGATCGTATGCAAAAGTTACGACCCCGGGAAGTTGATGTACTAACATCGTATGACTTTTGGCGCTTCATCTCCTAGGGTTAGGTTTTTGGATGTCTGGGTTTTTGGAATTATTTATTATTGTAAAAAGGCCTTCAGAGCCTCATTGTAACCTTCTTCTTGTGAATGCGTGCTGCCGTCACATCTCTTCTCAGAGATAAGCCGCCACCATTCCAACAAGCTTGCTTCCGTTGCATTTTACAGTTTCAACTTATTTCGTTATTGAATAGAAAGCCCGTTTTACTGTCTCTCTATTATTTTTTGTTAAGAACCTGTTAATAATCTATATTCATTTCTTTTTGCTCATAAAATCTGGATCAATTTGAATCTTAAATTTTGTGATCATTTGTTCTAGTTCTTGAGTGTCTTTTTTCTTATCTAGTTGTGCTTGTAGTTTCTTGTTTTTCTTCTTTTCTATTCTGATAACTTCTATGGCATTCATTAATTCTTCTTAGAAGTCAACTTCTGCCTCTTCAATTTATTATTCATATTCTTCTTCATATTCTTCTTTGTAGTCTTCTTTATCAGAGTCTTCTATTGCCATGAATATAACTCTCCCTGTTTCACTGTTACTAACTTCATCTTCATCTGATGATGAGATGTCTTATTTGGTGCAAAAGTTTTTCTTGAAAACTTTCTTTTTAGTTCTTTTACCTTTATATGTTTGTCTACCTTTTGAGTAGCCTTCATCATTTCTCTTTTTCTTATGAGGACATTTGTTAGCAAAATGACCAATACCATCACAATTAAAACAAATTAAAGGAATCTTACCTATGTACTTACCGTTGGTTCCCTTGTTTAGTCTTTTGACAAAGTTGGCCACTTCTTCATCATCTTCCAAGACGTTGTTGCTGCTGCTATATTCTTCTTCTTCCTTTTTCTTTTTCTTTGATCTTTTGGATTCTTTGAAGGCTTCTTCTTTTACATCTAGATTTTCCTGTTCAATTCTCATCTCATATGTTGTGAAGATTCCATGCAGTTCGTCCATGCTTATTGAGTTTAGATCCAATATTTCTTCTAGTGTTGATATCTTAGGGTTGAATCTCATAGGAAGAGATCTTAGTACCTTTTGAACAATTACAGATTCTTCAATTTATTCTCCCAGTCCTATGATTTCATTCACTGTTTCATCGACTCGTACAAAGTAGGTTGTGATATCTTCATCTTCCTTCATTTTTAGTTGTTCGAACTGACCTCTGTAAGTTTGAAGCTTTGCTGCTTTGACTTTTGAGAATCTCCTTCTTAAATATTTCAAAACTTGTCCAAAATCTCTTTAGAGGATTTAAAATGCAGCTTTGGTGAATAGTGTATCGTTGAGACCATTCAAAAGTGAATTTATGGCTTTGGAATTATTCTCCACCCAGAGTTTCACTTCTTTGTCATTTGTTGGTGGAGCTTTTGGTGTTGTGTATCCATCTGCAGTTGATTGCCAAAAGTGAAATCCACATTACTGTATATATGATTTCATCCTTATGCTCAAAAAACATACTTACGTCCATCAAACTATGGTATTCCATTTTATCTGAGGAGTTGGTATACTCCATGATCTACCTTTCAATGGTTAAATTTATTTATGAAGGAACTTGATCGATACCAATTGTTGGATTCTTGAGAGGGGGTGAATCGATAATAGCATAATTATAATCTTTTTTCAAATGTTATATCAATGTGAATTATTATCCAATAATGGTGACTTGAAATAAACAATCACACATACAGAGTACACGGTGTTTCACGTTGCGGAAACCCAAATCGGTAGAAAACTACATAATTCTTTTTTCTTATATGTCTTGAAGAATTACATTCGTGGAAGCTTACCAACTTCCTTTGTTTTCATTTTGCAATGGAAGGAGGCTCCGACCCCTAGTTTCTCGAGGCTGACACGAGGAAGCTCCAACTCCCAAATCTCTGGCTACAACCGGAAGGAGATGCAACCCCAATGTTCTCGGCCACAACCGGAAGGTGGCTACAACCACTGTCCTTGCCCCATCCTTCCACCTTGTAGTAGAAGTAGAATGAAGGAACCAATGTCACACTATCCTCACGATATATACGTTGTAAACATGTACCAATAAATCACGGGCAATGCATCAGCACATTACTCAACCTGTAATAAACACGTACCATAAACAAGTGCATCAACCGTACCAACACGTAATCAACTTGTGCAAAAAATTACATCAACCATGTACCAAGTATGTAACAATCGTATTGTCAACTACTCATCAACTATGACTCATCAATGTACCAACATCATCAATTATACACCTCATGTATAATAGCCAGCTCATCCTTCTTGTCTCAACCATGTACTCAACATGTACCACAACCAAATCCCTCATCAATTTCATCATCCAAATCTGATTTGTAGCTCTATAATAGACCTAGTGTATATGATCACATTCCTACAAAATAGCGACTTTTAAAAGAAAGAGACTATCATTTTCATCAAGCGTTTCTTTAGTCTCAATACCCTAAGTTTTTTGGATTAGTCAATAACCCTATCTTGAAGTAATCATAACTTTTGAACCTATAAATAATAGCGTATCTGAACCTAATACAAAAATGTTAGTCGATTAATGTTTTGTGCAATTTCTCCAAGTTTCACTACTTGGAACCTCTCGAGAAAAGGAGTTATAGCAAAATAACATACCTTGTTGAATTTTGGCTATTCTGAAGTGACATTGTAGAAGTCACCCGCGACCAAAATATTTGATGAATTGATATGGAAATGTTACCAAAGAATACTGAAGACTATACCCTAACCAACACACTTTTCTCACTGAATTTGGATCTGTTATGAAGAAGTTATGGCGTTTTACCCAAAACACTTGATTTTGACTAATTTCGAGGTTTGGCCACAAACCCTATTTTCCGGGGAGTGTAACTCCCAAAATAAAACGACCCAAAAGATGAATTTTTGCGAATATAATTGGATATGTTTCTAACATAGCAATTTCCTTTGTCTGAATCATTATAGAAAAAAAGTTATAGCGAAAATGGTGAGATATTTTGTAAATAACATACCTTAGAAAGCACCCTCAAAAGAATTTATCCTTCCTTGCATTTCGGCCTTCTCTTCTTCACCTTCACTCCAAATTATGGTTTAGATATCTTGGTTACCTAGAAACATATAGATATTCAATATTCTCAAGTTTAATTCAAATGAGAGAGCCCCGCGCCTCTTATTTATACTCTCAGTAGCTTCCTTAAAAACATTTTCTAGGTCCTTGGCCCACTTACCTTATTTTAGGGTCCACTTTTAATTTCTCCATTAAATTTATTATTGAAATAAAATTTATTTGTATTCACTTGAATTATAATACCTCATCACTTCACTTTATTATTTACCTTCTAAAAATCTCTTAAACCACTTTGTCTGCTTTGACCTTTTGGACTTTCTAGATGACATATGAGGGTCCTCAACTTAGAAGGCCATAACTCTCAAACCATGAGGAGTTATGTGAGTTATACATACCACAAAAATGGCATGACATGTACTATCCATATAGAATAGTATTATCTGAAAATATATCATAACTCATCTAGTTACCCATCAAGCAATATATCATAACTCATACCGTTACCCATCAAACAAACTTGGGTCCATTACCCAAACCTGGGGTCTCCAACTTCTCATGGCCATAACTCTCTAACCGTGAGGATTTATGTGATGTTCCATGATGAAAACCATATCGGTCCATCAGGATCGATATCTGCTCACAGGATCGTTCTATATGCCCTTCGAGTTGGATCGACTCTTTCAGATTCTCTGCTGGAATCTCCCTTCAAATCGATCCACAGGTTCTTTTTTGCGGTTCGCAATTTCGCGAGTTGAAACTCCAAGCCTTAATCCTCCAATTCCATGATACCTGAGACCGCAAAATGGTTATGGCTCCCCTTTCATCAACACCCTCCTTGCGCGACAACCAACTAGGCTAAGCACTAGTGCCTTTCGCCTCTCGTGCCTTCACGAGTTCAAATGTCGAGCCTTGCCCCTTTTCTTTCACGAACCCCTGAGAGGCGAGATTTTAATTTCATCCTCTCGTTCTCGCTTCTCACAACTTCGGGACAAGAGTCTCAACCTCTTACCCTCCAATACATCAAAATGTGAAATTTCAACATGTCATCAATGCGGGTCCCACACGAAACTTCCTGCCTTTTTTGGAGTTTTGGACCTCGCGACTTAGCGAGTCTGGATGTTGTGCTCTTGGACCTCCGACCCACGAAACCATGAAATGGTAAACGGAAGGTCTGACCTCCGTGTCAACGAATATTCCACCTGTCCACTCCCAGATTGATGGTCCTGATTCACTTTGCAACTTTTCCACTCGTGAAGTTGAATGATCTCCCTTTTTGACCTCCAATGTCTGAGTCCCCGATACGGGTGATCTCGCGACACGTGTCCTCCTTCGAGCAGACGGCTCGGATTTCTTCGCTATTTCGGGACTTCGCTTTTCATGATTCTGAGAGTCCCACTACAAAAGTTTAGACTCTTCACCTCCCGAAACCCTGAGATGCGAAATGTGTGAGTGATTTGACGACCCTGTTGGCCCAGATCCTACGGCTCTATTCTCCCAAAACTTTCACTCGCCGAATGTTTCTATAACTCCCCTGCTTCTCTGTGAGATCTGACGGCTTCTGGGACTTCGCGAATCGTCCACAGAGGATTCCGATCGTCAATTTCCTCCTTGATGATTCCCACGAAATGAACAAAGTGCTTTTTCACAAAAAGTGTCTACCCGCGAAACGATATCACTGTGCTTCTCTTTGAATGCTTCAAGGTACTAAACCTCCTGAGATTTCTCCATGACTCAAGTCTTTAAGAAGACTCCTACACGCACTCCTTGCGGAAATTCTTGAATACTTCCAGGTATTGAGTTCTTTGACTCTGTGTACTCTCTGCAATAGTAGTCTTTCCACCACTTCGCTCAGTGTGAAAACACTGAGACTTCACTCGACTTGCGCACTCCTTGCATGGATCCTATGCTTAACTTACACTTCTTCAAGAATGAGAATCGTTTTATCTCTCCATAGCTTGCAGAGATGAACTCTGACCTCCGTCAACACACACCTTGCGGACGATTTCACTGCACCCCTTGCAGGAACTCTTGCTCAGATAAAGAAACAATTGAAACTCATTCTCTATTCTCCCTCTCTTCATATTTCAGACATTAACATGAAATCATACATTCACACATCAAAGCAAATGCATAACAGGGAATAAACATCCATGAGCATAACATTCACAATGCATACATAGAGAACAAATACGAACCATGAATTTGAATCGAAGCTCTTTCTATTAATTCAAATCTCTGTACATGGGTGTTTTCAACTACAACTCTCTACTTCTGCTCTCCTATGCTCTCTTCTCATAATGCTACTAATTGTTACAATAATACAAGTGAGGGTGTCTATATCCGTTTTCCCTCCAGCTCCGAAAACTGTCTAATCTAGGAATTCAATTCTACCTACTTACATTAACTAACATAAATGCCTTCTTAGTCCTTCAGACAAGAGCGGGATGCTCAAGGTCTAACTACAAATCAAGAAGTACGCCTCTCCTTAACTATTACATTTACATTTGGCACATCCATCTTCAAAAGTTTTTAAACAATTCATCATGTGCCCAAAATGTGTTGGTGTGTGCCCCACGCTCACTTGACGTTGGCGATGCTCCTGCATCATACTCCCTTGCTTGAAAATTTTCATGGGCTCCTGTCCATGAGCTCTCGCATGGTCTGTCCATGCTTTTGGATCTCTGCTTCATTTTCCCAGCTGGCATCTTCAATTGGATGTCCCTTCCACTTGACCAAGTATTCAAAGTATTGCTTTCGCCTGGTCCTCTTACCAACTCTTTTGTCCAGTATGCGCTCCATCTGCGGCTTTTCTGCAACCGGCATTTGTTTTTTCCACTGAACCTCTGGCTGTTCATTTCCTGCTTCTGCTTCCTTAGCTTTATAAGGGTACAAATATGAGATGTTGAATATCAGAGAAATTCCGATCCCATCGGGTAATTCAATCTCATATGCATTTGCCCCAAATTTGTTCAAGACCTTACATGGTCCGATCTTTTTCATCTTCAATTTGTTATATGTCCCCTTCGGGAATCTTTCCTTTCTCAGATGTGCCAGAATCAAATCACCAACCTCAAATTGAAGTTGTCTCCTGGGTTGATCTTCTCTGCGCTTATACTCTTGGCTCGAGTTCTATAATTGCTCCTTCACTTGGCTGTGAAGTTCCTTCATTGTTTTAGAAAAATCCTCTGCATTAGCACTCCTAGTTGCATCCTGTTCTGAATCTCTCAATTCCGAAACTCCTCTGGGATACATCCCATAAACAATCTGGAATGGACTCTGCCCTATGCTTCTGTTGATTGAATCATTATAAGCAAATTCCGCATGTGGCAAAATATTATCCCACTGACTGTGGTGTTATGTCACCAAGCTCCTCAACAAGTTTCCCAAACTTTTGTTCACAACTTCTGTCTGTCCATCCATCTGAGGATGATAAGATGAACTGAACAATAACTTTGTTCCCAACTTTTTCCATAAGGTTCTCCAGAAGTGTCCCACGAACTTGGTTTCTCAATCCGAAACTATGCTCTTTGGCAAGCCGTGAAGTCGAATGACCTCTTTGAAAAACAAATTCTCAATGTGAGTTGCGTCACTGTTTTTCTGACATGGAGTGAAATGTGCCATTTTGGAAAATCTATCCACCACCACAAAGATTGAGTCAAGCCCTCTTTGTGTTCTTGGCAACCCCAATATGAAGTCCATGCTGACTGCATCCCACGGCCTATCAGGTATGGGTAACAGTTGATAAAAACCTGCATTCTGCCTCTTTCCTTTTGAATGCTGACAAATTCTACATCTGTCCATGAATATTTTAACATCTGCTCTCATTCCTGGCCAAAAATATGACTCATTCAACTTTGAGAACTTCTTGTCATGAATGAAATTCCCCACCAATCCTCCACTATGTTTCTCCTTCAACAAATTCTCCCTCATGGAGCATTTTGGATTACAAAGTTGATTACCCTTAAATAGTAATCCTTCTTGGATCATGTATTCTATCCATTGACTTCTGTCCCTGAGAATTGGATTCTCAACTACTTCATACACCTCATTAAAATCTAGATCATCTCTGTACATGCCCATAAGATCATCAAAACCCAATGTTTTGACTCTGAACTCCTGCAGTAGCAAACATTTCCTGCTCAAAGCATCAACAACTTTGTTAGCAGTTCAAAAAATATGCTTAGTTACAAAAGTAAAGTTCTTCATGTATTCAACCCATTTAACATGTCTTTGATTCAACTTCTCCTGTTGAGTCACAAATTGCAAAGCATGATTATCACTGTATAAGACAAAATCCTTAGGAATCAAGTAGTGTCTCCATTTCTTCAATGCCTGGATAATAACATAGAATTCCTTGTCATACGTGGAGTATTTCACTTTTGCTTCATTCAGCTTCTCGCTGAAGTATGCTATCGGCCTGTCTTCTTGACTCAAGACTACCCCTATTGCAAATCCACTTGCATCACATTTTACTTGAAATGTATTTGTAAAATACGACAACCCCAGAATTGGTTGTTCCGTGATTTTCCTCTTCAATAAATTGAATATTTTCTCAGCCTCTTCTGTCCAGTGAAAAGACTTATGTATCTTCTTCACTGTGTCCATCATCGGTGCACTAATTCCACTGAAATTCCTCATGAACTTCCGGTAGAAACTGGCCAATCCATGAAAACTTTTCACCTCAAATATACTCATCGGTGATGGCCAATTCTTAATTACCTCCACCTTATCTAGATCCATCCTCAACTTATCTGCTGAAATAATAAACCCCAAATAAATGAGCTCTGTCTTCATGAACGAATATTTCTTCATATTTATCAGCAACTTCTCTTGCTGTAGCCTCTGCATCACTGTAGCCAAATGTTTCAAATGCTCTGCCTCTGTTTTACTGAAAATCAATATGTCATCAAGATACACAATGACAAATTTTCCGATGAAATCCTTCAGGACTTCATTCATCAACCTCATGAAGGTACTCGACGCGTTTGTTAAGCCAAATGGAATAACAAGCCATTCATAAAACCCTTCGTTAGTCTTGAAGGTTGTCTTCCATTCATCACCTTCCCTCATATGAATTTGATGATATCCACTTTTCAAATCAATCTTCGAAAAAAAATTTGCTCCACTCAAGCAATCCATCAAATCATCCATCCTTGGCAATGGAAATCTGTACCTGATGGTTATCTTATTGATCGCCCTCGAGTCAGTACACATCCTCCAGCCTCTGTCTTTCTTCGGACTGAGCACTGTTGGAACAACACATGAACTCAAGCTTTCCTTGACTAAACCTTTGCCCATTAAATACTGGACATGTCTTTTGACTTCTTCATTCTCCTGCGGTGTCAATCTATATGCTACTTTGTTTGGTAAATTGGCTCCAGGTATGAGATCAATATGATGACTGACACTTCTGATTGGTGGCAACGAATGAGGTAGTTCGTCCACTACTATGTTAGTGAACTCCTCCAGCAGTTCCTGAACCTCTTCTGGTAAATCATCTACCCTTGTGTTGGTTAAAACAATCTTTGGCTTCCTGACCACAATGAATTGTGGTTCCTCCTTCTTCTTAACCTCTGTAAGAAGTTCCTTCCCACTCATGAGAAGTACAATGTTTCTTACTTCAGGTTTTACCTCTTTGTCCTTGATCGACAACAACATGTGATTTCTCCTGTTCTTCTCTAGGGTGTATGTGTTCTTCCTCCCATCATGAATCACATTCCTGTCATATTTCCATGGTCTACCCAACAATAGATGACAAACATCCATGGGAATAACATCACATAGTATTTCATCTTTATACCCTCCTATCTTAAATTCAACTAAACATTGTTTAGTGACATTTATTTGATGTCCATTTTGTAGCCATGAAATTCTGTATGGGCTTGGATGTTCAATCGTCTCCAGCTCCATCTTTTCTACCATCTCTGTTGAAGCGAGATTATCTGTGCTACCACTGTCTACAATGAATTTACATACCCTGTCCTTGGTCTTGCAAGCAGTCTGAAAAATACTGTTCCTTTGCACTGGATTCTCCACCTCCTTCTCTGGCGTTAAGAGACATTTTTGCATCATCAACGATCTTCCACCTTCAACATCTTTTGCCTCAACATTCCACCTCTGTGCTTTGCCGATGTGAGTTTCACCACCTTCTTTCTTTTTGTCTGGACACTCATAAGATTTGTGTCCATTCTTTCCACATGTGAAGCATTTTACCACTCCACCTCCTCCTCTTCCTCTACCTCTGGTACGAGAAAATTTTTTTGCGTCAGCATAATGACCTCTCTTCTCGATATGCTGCCCTCTAGGTGAACTTCCACCTCTCTCAGTTTGAGTCTGAGGTTTCTTCCAGTCTTCCTTGGGTTTCTAATTTTTATCTTGGACAACTGATTTGCCTTTGGGCTGACTCCTGCCTCGGCCTCTTTGACCCTGCTTTCAACTCAGCTTCTCTTCAGCTTTTAGAGCCATCTGATAAGCATCTTCCACCATTCAGATGGTCATCATGCTCATCTCATCCTGAATGTCGTATCTTAGACCATTTATGTACCTGGCAACTTTTTCATCATTACTTTCACGATGACCTGCCCTGATGTTCAACCTGTAGAATTCTTCAGTGTACTCCTTCACTGTCATCAAATTCTGTCTCAAATTTTGCATTCTTAGAAATAGAGTAATTTGGTAATCCCTGGGAATGAATTTCACCTTCATCTTCGCGATCATCCTATCCCAAATCTTGATCTTTTTCTTGCTTTTGTAGCATCTGTCAGCTTGTAGCTCATCCCACCACAATGCTACATGTCCTTTAAGTCTCGTGATAGCATGTTTGACCTTTTTGTCTTCCTCGACATCCTCATAGTCAAAATATGTGTCCAGAGCTCTTATCCAGTCTAGAAGCTCTTCAGCGTCCAAGTTTCCCTCATATATTGGAATATCCATTTTTGCCTAAGCACCCATTCTTGCAACAACCCTAATCAAGCATTCGTTTGCGGCATCCTCTGCTGTGACTTCTTCTCCTTCATGTCCAACTTCATCTTCACTTTCAAAATCACTAAGATCCCCAGCACCAGCTGTACACCTCTGTGTTGTCTCCATATCCTCAAGTCTGGCGCGTAGGTCACGCATTTCTCTTTCTATGGCTGGATCAGGCATCTGCCTACCCCTTCTTCTTGGTATTTCCCTCTCCTCTGGCGGATCGGGTGTTTGTCTGTCTCTTCTTCTCGGCGGCATGGTGAATCTTCCTTTTCCATGCTACAGAAAGCAAAGAAATCTCTGTGCTCTGATACCACTTGATGCAGACCCTATCGACCCCTCGGTATTGAGATCCACTCACAGGATCGTTCTATATGCCCTTCGAGCCGGATCGGCTCTTTCAAATTCTCTGTTGGAATCCCCCTTCAAATCGATCCACAGGTTCTTTTTCGCGGTTCACGATTTTGTGAGTTCGCGAGTTGAAACTCTGAGCCTTCCTCCTCCAATTCCGTGATACCTGAGACCACGAAATGGTTATGGCTCCCCTTTCGTCAGCGCCCTCCTTGTGCGACCGCTGGCTAGGCTAAGCACTAACACCTTTCGCCTCTCGCGTCTTCACGAGTTCAAATGTCGAGTTTTGCCCCTTTTCTTTCCCGAACCCCTGAGAGGCGAGATTTGAATTTCCTCCTCTCGTTCTCGCTTCTCGCGACTTCGGGACAAGAGTCTCGACCTCTTACCCTCTGATACACCGAAACGTGAAATTTTGACACGTCATCAACGCGGGTACCACACAAAACTTCCTGCCTTTTTCGGAGTTTCGGACCTCGCGACTTCGCGAGTTTGGATGCTGTGCTCTCGGACCTCCAACCCACGAAACCCCGAAATGGTCAACGAAAGGTCTGACCTCCATGTCAACGAGTATGCCACCTGTCCACTCCTAGATGGACGGTCCTGATTCACTTCGCAACTTTGCCACTCGCAAAGTTGAATGATCTCCCTTTCTGACCTCCTATGTCCGAGTCCCTGATACGAGTGATCTCGCGACACGTGTCCTCCTTCTAGTAGACGGCTCAGATTTCTTCGCTATTTCGGGACTTCGCCTTTCACGATTCCGCGAGTCTCACTACAAAATTTTTGACTCTTCACCTCCTGAAACCCTGAGATGCGAAATGTGTGAGTGATCTGACGACCTTGTTGGCCCAGATCATACGGCTCTATTCTCCCTTGATTTTCACTCGCTGAATGCTGCCATAACTCCACTACTTCTCTGCGAGATCTGAAGGCTTCTGGGACTTCTCGAATCCTCCACGGAGGATTTCGACCGTCAATTTCCTCCTTGACGATTCCCACGAAATTAACAAAGTGCTTTTTCTCAAAACTTGTCTATCCATGAAACGATATCACTGCTCTTCTCTCTGAACGCTTCAAGGTACTAAACCTCTTGAGATTTCTCCATGACTCGAGTCTTCAAGAAGACTCCTACACACACTCCTTGCGGCAATTCTTGAATACTTCCAGGTATTGAGTTCTCCGACTCTGTGTACTCTCTGCAACAACAGTCTTTCCACCATTTCGCTCAGTTTGCAAACATTGAGACTTCACTTGGCCTGCACACTCCTTGCATGGCTCCTGTGCTTAACTTACACTTCTGCGAGAATGAGAATCGTGTTATCTCTCCTGAGCTTGCAGAGACGAACTCTGACCTCTGTCAACGTACACCTTGCGGACAATTTCACTGCACCCCTTGCAGGAACTCTTTCTCAGATAGATCAACAATTGAAACTCATTCTCTATTCTCCCTCTCTTTAGATTTTAGACATTAACATGAAATCATACATTCACACATCAAAGCAAATTCATAACAGGGAATAAACATCCATTAGCATAACATTTACAATGCATACACAGAGAACAAATACGACCCATGAATTTGAATCAAAGCTCTTTTTATTAATTCAAATCTCTGTACATGGGTGTTTTCAACTACAACTCTCTGCTTCTTCTCTCCTATGCTCTCTTCTCATAATGCTGCTAATTGTTACAATAATACAAGTGAGGGTGTCTATATCCGTTTTTCCTCCAGCTCCTAAAACTGTCTAATCTAGGAATTCAATTCTACCTACTTACATTAACTAACATAAATGCCTTCTTAGTCCTTCAGATGAGAGCAGGACGCTCAAGGTTAGACTACAATATTGGGTCCATTACCCAAACCTTTGTGCTACAGGGCTTTCTTCAAGGGTTGACATCAATGACAACCAACCTTAATATATTAACATACATAGAGAAATGTTAGACTTAGGCTAAACCATCCATGCTTCCATAACATAGTGAACATGTTTTATTCCATCCTAATGTCTTTGACAAAAGTTGGTGGTTTATTATTCTATGTACACCCAAGGGTGTTTGAAAATGTTCCTTTTGTAATTGTTGCACTAGGTCAAAAAGAGGATGATGTAAATTTAACTAGTGAATTAAATGTGAATAATCAAGTATAATTAGGAGTGTAATTTCACTATGTATTCATTGTACTCTCTTAGTGGTTGTGTATGTGTGTATGGTGGGTTCATATTGTTATTTTGTGAATTTAAATGAATTATAGTTTCTAATTCATAAGCTATATTTTAATGAAAATAAATTGACTAATGTTTAGATCAATTGATTAATGAGGATACAAACATAAAAAAGTGTTGCATGGCATCGTAGTCCCTGCCAAATAATAAACTAATCTTCCATGTTGTATATGTCCACTCATTCATTGTCTTTGTTAGAGGGTTAATGGCCACAAAACTATGCCATTTATAAAGTGGCACATGTGTTGGCTTTATTATCATGTCACCCGAAATTTAAAAGCAAGAGAGTGAAAAGCCTTGTAAGACATGGTTGTTACTATAATGTCCAGGAGATATATGTTTCATTCAACCAATATATATATCCTACATGAAATATTTAGTCCACCATTTTGTCACATTCCTTTATTTTATTTATTTGAAGGAGTAACGAAAGTATGGTGTTTTCCAGGTGTATAAGATTGTGATTAACATTAATCAAAGAATAGGAGTATGGTATGGATATCATTTTATAGTTTTGCGTCGATATAATTATTTTCTAAAATTCTCTTTCTCTACTTCACTTTCTCTTGGATCTATGTACAGACAACAAGGGCATTTTTATGCGTTGAATGAGTGTCAAAACCTTGTAAGCATTGATGATTAGCATATAAATATTAGAAATAAGAGTGTAAATTGAGAGATGATGAAGAAATCAAAATGAATTACAAACCAGATTGAGTAGCGACTGACTTGAATTTGGGAAGTTTCGTTGTACCTAAATATTTGACTATATGGATACAGACTTTGTTAAAATTCCATTGAAAAATTATTTTCGGATGCCTGCGGCTTGGATGGAAGGTTTCTATGTTAGAAGGTTCCACTTAAATTATGAACTATCAGGATTATCTGGATCTAGGCTCTAGTGTTAAAGTGATTAAAGGTAGAGACAAATGTACGACCCCTAGATGAGTGGTTCCACTCTAAATATTTCGGTATTTGATAAAAGTAACAAGGATTGGGTATGAGTTAAAGGTTATTGAGAATTGAGCCTCTAGACTTTAGACAAGGTTCCAAGCCAAATTAGTTCTCATTTTATAAAGACAACCAACATCCACTAGTTGGAGCATAGACCCCACAACCCATACAACATTACAACTCAACAAAAGAACGGAGGTTAAGTTATAGAAAGGCATGTCATTGTGAATTGGATCATGTGACATGGCACCTAGATCCCGTCTTAATGATTAAGTGGATTTTTTGAAACATTTGGATATTCATATCTCTGGATCATCCAGATACATGATTCTAAATAAAAGGGCATTTAGATTATTTCCATGTCCAACAAATTCCAACATCCATATTTTGTATTTTGAGATCTTCCACATCCAGAACAAAGCCTTTTGAGAAAGGTATGTATCTTGAGGTTTTCGCTAGATTGACATCCTAGATTTTGGGGTTCCACATTTGAGTTCCACTCCATAAATTCTAGATTGGTTGAACCAAAGGCTCATCAGAGTGTTATATAAATATTGGAACAATTTAGAATTTCATCTTGCCAAGGTTTGAAGGTATCGATATTTTCTAAGGTAAAGAGATCACTACCACTCATAGAAACATGCTCAATTTTTGTTTATGTTGGAATCTGACACCCTATCACAAATTATCCTTGCATCTAAAATGTAAAGAGCGAAAGATGCATATGTCATAGTAGACTAGCTTTTATTTAAATGGAAGTACTGGGCACAAACAAAAAACCTAATCATGCATCTTTAATTATGGATTAAAGAGCCTCTTAAATTCTTGTAGAAAGAGGTTCAATTCATCTATCAATAGTTGTATAGGAAAATGATTTAACTTAAAATTAAAATAAAAAAATCAGTAAAAAAATATCAAACATTGAAAAATATCATAAATTTGTACTCAACATGTGAACTAATATGTAGTCACGAAAATTATTTAAACTTTTTTTAAAATTAAAAAGATTCAATCAAACAATGTTAAACATTAGAAAACACCATAAGTTTGTAGTCAACATGTTAACTAATATGTAGTCAATGGGAAAAATCATCACTATAATCCCCTTGGAATGTACTAATAAAACATTTTTCATACACAATATTGTGAAATTGAGTACAATTGGATAGTTTCTTTATCTTTCCCTTTTACAAAATCTCTCTAATGTCATCTTTTTTCCTATTTGTGACCAAAATCTATTTATCCCACAATAAAAATGTGAGGAAGATATCCATTTCATGTGACAACACTTCAGATATGCAAATAGGTTTGATTTCATAATAAAAAAATTATATTCCATCTCCAGGATTCATGTGACAACACTTCAGATATGAAAATAGGTTTGATTTCATTCATAAGCTCCTTTATTTGGTCATGGATGTGCTTGCATTCGACTATTCATTGAACTGGGTACACATTTCCATCAATGCTATGAAAAATCTTGAAGGTTCAATGTTCTCGTTCAATTCAAAGGAAAATACCTTCTTATGTACTAGTGGTAGCTTCTCCTGGATCTTCATTACTGTCTAGAATGTAATTTGTTGTTGCAAACTAAGTTCTAGCAATAGCTCGTTGATCTTGAGCAAATCAATCTGGTTCATCTGTTGGATGATAGATTGTATACTTTCCTTATTCTTTCTAGAGCTTTCTTTATTCTTTTCTATGTCAATTTGCTCGAGTGTCCTAGAGATATCATTACCTTTGAATTCAACCAATTATGTCTCTACAATAGACATGGTATTTAGACAAGCCTCCTTTGCCTCCCTACCAAGCTTCTTGCTTTATTGTAGGTTTGTCTCCCAAACATTCAAGGTCATTTCAACTTTTCTTGTTCATATTGTGAGAAAGGGGCAAGACCAGGAATATTGGCTTTCTTCCTGCACACAATGAATTCCTAAAATTTGGATCTAGCCATACAGTCATCGTTTTCTTTCTCATAAATACTTTTCAGAGAATTATTTATTTCCTTACAGTATTTTTGAATAGTATCCATTTTTTTTAATACAAATCCTGATTGACAACTTCCATCTTTTCATTAATTTCAGATGCTTGTTTTTGGAATGAAGTATTATCTATGTTTGTCTTTTCTAGTGAAGCTATTCTAGTCTGCAACTGTTGTATTGAACTGTCTCGCTGAGCAATTATGGAATTACTATTCTGGACAGTCATCTCCAGTTTTTCCTGTAGCTGCTTCATCTATTGTTTATAAGCCAACCTGATTTACTCTATGTCATAATTCATTATGCTCGTGATAACATGTTTTGTGCTCTTCATTTCATTCTGCAAATGTTCAATCAAGACAGACTTTTCTTGCATTTTCTTTGAAATATTTCCCACTGACCATTGGTTGGCAATGGAAAATGCTCCCAGTGAATCTGCAACCTCTTTGGAAAATTCAGGGTCATTTTTTTCATGTCCGTCATATACTATTTTGTGTTTCTTGGTGGTCACTCCTCCCCTTCTGGTGAGATTCTTTTCTGATGATATGTTTTATTTTCTTATTGAAAAATAAATTTTATGGGGGAATCTCTTCAGGCGAGATGGGAGTGAGTTCATCTAGATGGATGAATTTAGAACTGGGAACCTCAAAATTGGTTGATAAAGTAGTTACTGAAGGAATAGGGGAAATAAGTGCTGTTGAGACCCAAAATTGACATCCCCATTACCCTATTATACTCTTCACCTATACCTTTTTGGCCTACCTAAAGCTTGAGTGAATGACAAGAACGCTACTAATTTCCAGTAATAAGGTCACAAGGTAAAGTATGGTTAATTCATGCATTTTGTGGTTTATTGAGTTAAGGAATTAAATATTTCATGTACTAATGCTCGATTTGTCATATGTGAATCTTTGACCTCTAGATGTCTAGCGTTCCTATACCAACTCAGCCATCCAGTACTCGTGTGCCAAGACTCCTGTTGTCTGAATCCGGTACCAAGCGCATCCGATACTAAAATAACATCTGTTGCGATCCGGTACCAACACACTGTTATGATCCGGTACCACCTTTTATGCTCTGTCATGATCCGGTACCACCTTTTGCACCCTGTTGTGATCTGGTACCATCTGCCTGTTACGATTCGGTACTCATATGGAAGAGCCTAATGCACTAAGTTAAGTGCCAGATCTCGCCTAAGTGAATTGGTGGATGTCTATTTGTTTTAGAAAGGCTATGATAAGAACAATTTGTTAATTGCCTCATCCTCATGCACTTCGTGTCACGAGGATGAAGCCAAAGATGTAATCGAATGATTGAACTTAACAACTGATTGATTTGCAAATCACTTCGCCTCCTTGTGTTTCATGATTTAGACTATTAAATAGTCGTGGCAAGGATGGTAGAGGGAGTAGGAGAATTAACATATTGCCAATATGTGAAGCCACATGTGATGGTACATAACATTTTCTGAGTAAATATTAATAGAATGTCATTTATCTCCATGTTTTGATTATCTATGATTAAGTATGAGTTGAGTTGTTAACAAGAGTTTCGATTTTATGCTTTGAAATGTGAGTGAGAGTAATGTGTGTGTTGAAAGCAAGCTTCTTGTAGACTTCAATAGCTGACCTATTGAAGCGACAAGGGCCCACCACCCGACAAAGGTCAGCCTCTTTGTAGATTAGCATTAGCATTTTTTTTTAGTAGTATAAACATTAATTTAGCTAAATCTTTAACTCTGTTAGATGATAGAAGTACATATTAGATTAAGATTTCCATTCTATAATTGCTTAGAGATCTTTAATTGCTCTGTTTTTACATATGCCCTATTTCTGTTCTCATGAATTTGATTTCCTTGAGTGATCATAGATGTTGGCAGCAATAGTCAAAACCACTTGGATAAGAACTAGTGAAGTTCATTGTGAACCACAACAGAACCAACATATTGACTATTGAACTACCCATGCTATGCTTTGCTGATTGATGTGTGATTTCTTTTCAGAAGTGTGGATTGCATAGTTAGTTTTCTGGGTCAGATATCAAATTTGATCTATCAAACCAATTCCATCTCATACTTGCATGTGCCATAATGGAATAGATGGCCTCTCTAAGAAAGACAACCAAAGTACATTGCAGTTTTCTATTTTGATTTGTTTCCAGCATGCATAATCTAGTTTAATTCTATTCTCGTGACATTAGAAATTACCTTTCTTACTGGTGTCTTGTAACTCTGTTGATTATGAATCCCGATTTGATAATTAATGAGTGCATTATACTAAACATATAAGTAGCACAACATTTTGGTGCCGTTGCCGGGGAGTTGCAAACGGCAGGAAGTATTTTTTTTAGATTGTTTGCATAAATTTTAATGTTTTTAAAAGGCTGCTTGAGGGAGGAGGATAAAATGTTTAAGACGTGAGTGAAGAGCCATGCGGCCACTAGAGTGGGGTTCTCTGAAGCCAAGTTGCCTTCTTACCTTCTAGATAGAATTAGGATTTCAATTCAGCTAAAAGAATCAAATTTCCATTTTATGCATAGATATAGAGATAACGAGGGTAGATTTGTAAGCTCCAAAGATTCAAAAACAAACCCCCCCACTAATCCAACTGACACTGGTGCAGGAAAAATTCCACCAACAAAAAATTCAAGGGGAGCCGGTGAGGCTCCAGAAGGAGAACCTAAAATGGAAGAATCAGTATTGGGACAGGTAGAACGTGAGTCTGCTAAACATTTAGGAGACACAGAAAATCCAGTTTCTGAACCATCCATTAGTAGAATGGCAGAAGAAGAAGGAAATGAAGCTACAGAGACTGAAACCTTTGGGTTTCCAATCTTGGATATTTCCAGAAACATCAACATGAAGAATATCCCATTATCATCGTTACCCACTTTCAGAGGTATGTCAACTGAAGATCCATATTTATTTTTATTCGAATTTGACATATTATTTAGAATCTATAACTACTCAGACAATGCCCAAAAACTTAATCTTTTTCCTGCTACAATGAAAGATTCAGCCTTAATATGGTTCATGATCTTAGGAGAAAATACAATCCTTTCATGGGATCAAATGAAAGACACATTTTTACAAAAATACCAAGACTATTGTAAGGATAATGTTAAAAATGAAAATTTTAAAATGCATCAAACAGAAGATGAAAATCCTGAAGACTACTTAGAAAGGTTCTTATACAACCATCAAAAGTCAAAACTATTCACCTCAGACCCAATTGCAGTAAGAAATGTATTCTTGAAAGGTCTTAGGGATGATTGCATAGAAGTTTTAAACTTGTTGAGTTCAGAAGATGTACACCAAAAACCTTTTTCAGAAATTGCAAATTACTATAGGAGATACTCAAGAAGACAAGCTAAAACATTCAAAGGACCAAGGGATCCTTTTATTAGAAATACAAAACAAAGTTCAGGGACTGTCACCAGAACTGAGTTAGGAAACTTATTGGAAAACTTTAAAACAAACATCTTGAGCACAATAAGTAACCGATTAGATATTCCAAAACTCAAAAAGAAACAAGAAGAAGATGCTTTAGTAATATTTTTTCATAGATGCCGAAAGAAGCACAAAAACGAGAAAGAATGCCCATTAAATGTCATAGAAATCTGCGGTCTGTGTACACTAGAACACCCCACATCTAAGTTTCCAACCTTGCTTGAACTACAAGCCATGTATAGGGGAGGAGGAGTCTCACAAGAACAACCATACCCTTCTAGAAGACCTTGGCGAGCCCAAAATCCCAATACATTTTATGATCCTAATACACAATATCAACAACAACAATGGGGTCCTTCCCCAATGATTTATCCACAATGGACACCTTAGCAAACTCATCCTTGGAAACAAGGTTGGAGGGGACCTATGTATGAAAATCCCTCTTACCCTACATATCCATAGTACTCTGCAAACATTTCCCAATTACTACCTGGATTCAACCCACCACATATGCAAGATTTACTCCCACCCCCTATACAACAACAATTTACAAACCCCTTGAATCCTAATCAGCAGCAGCAAGTATCTATAAATGCCAATCAACAACCACAAAACCAAGCTACCCACAACCCTCCAAGACCAACAACAATCCCTGCCTAGCCAGTCCCTAACCCCAATAATCGACCCACCCACCTTGTGTAGAATACAGAAGTTCAAACCTTTCCCACCTATGAAATTCAACTACGATCAAGGAAAGTTGTAAACCAATCAGATCCTGCAGTAATAATTCAGGAAGAAAATGATAGTCATTCTGAGGAAGAAAACACTCAAACCACCCCTACAGAAGAAGAGGCCTCTCCTCCCATCCCAATCACTTCTCAATCTATACGAGTACCCCAATAGATTAATCTCCCACCTTACCCCAAAAGACTATTAGTGAAGAAACCTGACCCACCCCTGCACAAAGATATAGAAGATGAATTATGAAATGTGTGCATAAAAATACCTCTGCTGCAAGCTATTAAAGATATCCCTATATACGCCAAAATTATAAGGGATCTTTGCATTAAGAAAACAGGAAGGAAGAAGAAGGAACCTCCTCTTGTTCAGGTAGTGGGACAATTATCTGAATTTATTTATGAAATGCCATACAAATATAATGACTCTGGAAACCCAGTTGTCACTATTGAAATTAATGGTATTTATCTACCAAACACACTCATTGATTTGGGTGCAGCTATTAATTTAATGCCTTTTGACACTATGCAAAAGATCCAAATCAACCAGTTAAGACCAACCCAAACCATGATCGAGTTGGAAGATAAGACAGACATTAGTCCTACAGGAAGTCTCGATGATGTCACAGTCACTCTAGCTTCTTGGAAATATCCAATAGACTTTTTAGTCATCTATTCTAAATCATCCTCCAAACTAGGACACCCTGTGGTTCTTGGCTGCCCTTGGCTGGCCACGATAGATGCCTTTATCAGATGTCGGTCTGGTGAGATGACTATATCCAATGGCACACATAGCCAAAAACTTATCCTCTTCCCTCCTGCCCAACCGACACAGGAAATACCTATTTGGTTAGAAAACCCTTATGGAGAGGAATATTGCATCAGACCTTTGTTAACACTTGAACAAGTAAGAGGAATACAAGAACAATTATATGAACAAGTCTTAAGCTTATTTTTGGCTGACACAAATTGCATTGAATACCCAAGGTCTTTTGTAGAATTGTCACATATTTTTAGTTCCGAATTTCAACAAACTTGGCACCTTGATATCACTCAATTATACACTTTATCATCAACATCCTCAGATAAGGAAGAACCTACTGAACTTGTTGAGATTAGCCTAGGAAAACCGTTGTATATCAATGCTAGTTTGGAACCAAAACAAAAGACACAAGTGATTGAAATGCTCCAAAGACAATTTGATGCCTTTGCATGGGATTATGCAGACATGAAAGGCATTCACCCTG